>PVJA010050931.1:0-13042 GCA_004027025.1 Myocastor coypus | reverse complement strand
CAGCAATCCTCCTGCCTCAGCCTCCCAAGTGCTGGGATTACAGGCGTGAGCCACCACGCCCGGCTTTTTTGGGTTTTTTTAAAGAATTTTTTTCATTTTTTTTCTTGTTTCAGAACTTTTGTTTGTTTCTTTAGTTATATTTTTATGGCCAGCTCAGCCTGCCCTGAGGGCAGGGCTGGTGCAGCATGTGGTGCCAGGGATCGAACCGCGGTCCCTTCAGCCACCTAAGCTTTCCTAAGCAGGCGCTTTAGACCACTGAGCCATCCTGCCAGGGCCCCCCCCCCTTTTTTTTTTTTGGTACCAGAGATCAAACTCAGGACCTTGGGCTTGGCAGGCAGGCACTTACGCCAGTGAGCTAACTACCTGCAGGCTTTTTTTTGAGACAGGATCTCCCTACGTAGCCCATGTTGGTCTCCAACTTGTGGTGATTCCCCTAACAGCCATTGGAGTGGTGAGATTACAGGCATGCCAGCACCATGCCAGGCCTCTTTTTACTTTTTTTTTTTTTAATTTTATTTATTTATTTATTTTTCTTGTTTCAGAACCCGTTTTGTTTATTCACTCATTTTCATGGCCGGCTCAACCCACCCCAAGGGCAGGGCTGGCGCAGCATGTGGTGCCGGGGATCGAACCTCGGTCCCTGAAGCCGCCCAAGCTTCCCCAAGCAGGCGCTTTAGACCACTGAGCCATCCCGCCGGGCCCCTCTTTTTACTTTTTTAAAAAAATCACTTAATTGGGGACTGGCCAGATAGCTCACCAGACCAAAGCGCCTGCTTAGGCAGAGCGCAGCAGCCAGGGTTCAATCCCCAGTATGCAGGGCCAGCCCCACCTTGAGGCAGGCTGACACGGAGATTGAGACTGGGCGTGTTGGCATGCGCCTGTCATCCCAGCGCTTGGGAAGCTGAAAACAGAATCACTAAAAGTCTGATCTGTATAGTGAGATGCTATAGACCCAGTACTTAAAAATACAATTAAAAAAAAAAAAAGTTGGGCTGGCGAGATAACTCTGCAGTCTAAAGTGCCTGCTTAGGCAACAGCAGGCACCGCGGTTGATTCCGGGCACTACATGCTGCCCCAGCCCCACTCCCAAGGGCAGGCTGAGTTGGTTATAACAAAGTTTTTGTTTTTGTTTTTTTTGAGACAGGGTCTCACTATGCAGTTGAGGCTGGCCTTGAGCTCACTTTTGTAGCCCAGGCTGGTCTCGAACTCACACCGATCCTCCTGCCTCAGCCTCCCGTAGTGCTGGGATTACAGGTGTGCACTACCACACCCGGCTCAAAGTTTAAAAAAAAAAATCTTAAAAAAAAAAAAAAGTTAAAGTTGCCGTCAAGCCTGGCATCAGACTGATACCGACCATACTTCTACCACCTTCAATCTAAAGGATAACAAGGGCTGTATCTCTCCTGGACTCAACCTGCTCCTCCCCACATCCAAAGAACGCGGGCCCTCCCAAGGAGGGCAAGCCCCAGCCTCACCCGGATCTCCACCAGCTCCTCTACATAGTTGAACAGCAGGGGGTTGATCTCCCGGAGCCGAAGCACTGGCCGCGACACCATCAGCGCCAGGTAGCGCATGCTGCAGCGAGACACCTGCGGAGTTCTGAGTGGCCAAGCCCATCCCTCTGCCCCGCCCCAGTAACAGGGCACGCCCCTCCACCTGCCCCACCCCAGACAAGGATGTGCCCCCCTTTTGCTCTGCAGCACAAAAGTCAGCCTTACCTTGCGTGGCTCGAAGTCCCAGTTGTGCACTACGCGTGCAGGGATAACAGCCAGGTCGTTCCAGTGGCAGTGGCTGCAGTAGTACTGGCCAGTGTAGTCACACTGTCGCGCCTCGCTGGGCACGCCCCCTGAAGCGGCAGGCCAGTCAAGGTCAGGATGGGGGCCGGCTCCAGCTTTACCTGTTTGCGTCAGGCCTCCCTTGCCTAAAGCCAGCGGAAGTCCCAACCTCCAGGCCCAGCCCATCTGAGCTCAGACTGTGAGGCCCTTTGTCATGGACAGTGTCACATGGCACAGTATTCCAGAGACCTGCTGATGTTCCTTCATGGGGGTCCTTTCAGCAGTTCATTGCCAGGGTCCTCCCGTCCCTTTCCTGATGAGCATATTATGGCCACCAAGACAGTGACACCCGACAATTCACAATATAGCTAAAATTCAGGCTGCTTCGGTAGGCAGTGAGCAAACGTTACCAACTGCCCCTGTCACTTCCCACAGACAAAAGGCAAGGACTGCCTGGCCCCAGGGCCTTTCTCGGCAACCTAATTTCACCAACTTTCTCACCATCCTCCCCGCGCCCCACCTGGCCCCTAGCCACCACTCACGCAGAGAGATGGGCACCCGGCACTCAGCGCAGCGGTAATCCTGGCTGTCCAGCCCTGTCTCAGGGCAGATGTTTAGCTCGTACTCCGCCTGGTGGCTGACTTTGGAGCTCACGCAGGGCTTGGAGATGAGGTTCAAGCACTTGCTGTGGCAGCGGTAATAGCAGCCTAGGGGTGGGGGACAACCATGCTCTTAGAAGCAGGGGCACCCTGCAACCCAGCCTGACTTTGGCTGGCCACTCCCCAACCTCCACAGGCCCCGTGTGGCCTGTGGCCACAGACCTTCTGGCATGGCCACAGGAGGTCCCCACGTCTCCCTGCCCAGAGGCTCACCTCTCACCTCCAGGCTTGTGTGTTCTGCCATTCCCACCCATCAAAGTTAAGCTGCGCAAAAGGAAATTTGTGCTCTTCCGTCTCCGTCTCCGCCCTCTTCTCCCAGACATCCTAGCACGCGTCCTCCCAGGTTGAGACATGCCGGCAGTCACTCTGCCTCCTCCCTAGCTCCTGTGCTCCAGGTCTTCCACCCCATCGACCCATCGCTTCTCACCCACTGCTCAGAGCCATCACTCTTCCCCCAGCCAGCCCTTCACAGTTCTACCCTTCCTCCTCCAGGGAGCTGAAGCGCACCCCTAGGCCACAGCCCACTCCCAGGAAACCCCGCAGCCCCCAAGCCCGCCCCAGATGTGTGCTGAACACCCATGTGCTCTGCTCTCTCTTTTGGCTGTTGCCGACAGTTGAAGTCACACCCTTGCTCTTGCCAGGCAGGCGCTGTGCTGCTGAGCTCTTACCCCCAGGCCTTTGATCCTCCTGAGCACACTGGACACACAGGGACCACAGGGCTCCTGATCAAAATGTTCCTCCTAAGGGCTATCCTGAACTTCAATCATTTATGGAAACGTTACATGCTTTTTCTTTGCACCCTAAAGTCGTTACCACTCTACCCCAACATAATATGTACTCCCTGTCCCTGTTCCCCTTACAGTGACTGTCTGTATGTCACACCGTTTACCAGTCTGATTCTCATCCAGAGCACATCCACCAGGACTTTCCCAGTCACAGAAGTGTTCTCTCTGCACTACCCAGCACCATAGCTACCAGCTTCATGTGCCTCTCAGCCTTGCGATGTAATTTTACAGCTGGGGAGTGGTAGACTCAGTGCCTCTAGATTTCAATATGAATTCCCACCTATGGCCAGTGACTACCATCATACTGGACACTTCAGATCTGGGTGTGAGGCCAGGGAAGGCAGGGACCTTGGTCTTTTCTGTTTTTCATAGCTCAAGCACACAGCAGAGTGAAGTCAACTGAGAATCTAGAGAAATCGCCTGAACACAGCCCATATCCGGGAGCAGAGCTTTGGGCATCTCTGCCCTGCCCTGAGACCTAGACTGTGTGCCCAGATGGGGTAGTCTCAGCCCTGCCCACCTGTGCAGGTGTACCAGGTCTGAATGAGCCCCCAGATGAGAGTATTGCACTTGTCACAGGTCTGTTTGACACTCTTGCTCTTCTCTTTGTAGAAGCGGTGCTCCAGGAGGACCCGGATGTTGGGCTCATCTTCATTAGGATCCTGCAGAGGCAGGCAGAGGCAGGTCAGGAAAGAGCCGGGGAAGGGCTCCAGTCAAGCCTTGCAACTTATTCCTCCCAGCCTCATTACAAAGACTGTGCCTCTGGCCCAGGGCACGTTCCCCTCTTCCCTCAGCAGCAGAATGCCAGCCAGCCAACTGCTGCCAGCAGATTCCCATCCTTCCTTTGCCAGCAGCTAATGCATGGCCCTGCTGGGGACCAGGGGCTAGGATGTAGGAAGCAAGTGTCCTCTGCCTGCCCTTCCTTTTGCCAATTGGGCACAAACCATGACATGTGGTGGACCCCAGGAAGGGGACAGCAGCCAGATTGGACAACTAGAATTCCTAGCACCCCTGGTTGGCATGTGGGCCCGGGACTATCTATGGGAGGTTTTTTGTTTTTGGGGGGTTTTTTTCATGAAAAAAGGATACACCCATGTCCTTGAAGCCAGTGTACTTCTGGATGTTGCTCGCTACAGCCACACCTATCTCCTAAGGAACAGTCCATTTGCTAAGTTCCCCAGGGCTCATGAGACACAGGAACAGACTCGGGGCAGGAAGGAAAACATCTGCGGGTTTCATGCTCTGCGTTCCCTTGCCTCTTCCTGTGGTCCCTTTCAGGAGACCAACCCTCCTAGACTAGGTCCTAGGGCTCACAGGGGATCGTGCCACTAATTTGCTGCAGTGGGTCAAGGCCAGAACCAGCGGATCACTGGGACTAACTCGGGGTTAGCCTGTCAGTCACCATGAGTGGTCCTTGTGGACCAGAGCTGGCTCTGTCCCTTGAAGGGACCCTTCCATCTGCACAGAATTGCTGAGCTGAGGGAAAGATAGCTCCGTCACAGGGCTACAGCCGCCTGCACGGGGAAGTCTTACATGTGGACAGAGCGGGCACAGAAAGCACACAGCAGAGGAGGGCAAGCCCCCTGGCACTGAAGACCTTCCTGCTAATGGGCAAGTGCTTACATTTTGGTTTCTGTCCACTGCAACCAAGAGGGCCTGCGCTAAAAGAAAGCAGCCCACGTATGGGGCAAGGGCTTTCTGGACCCCTTTTCACCTCAGCCCCTCAGAGAACGGAGGTAGACTCAAGCCTGTGGAGGGAGCCCTCGGTGCCCCACCTCCTGCTCTCCAAGGCCAGGCTGAGCCTGGGCTCCTGGCACAGTAGGCAGCCTGGCACACCCACCTTCAGCTCCTGCAGCTTCAGCCGGAGGTGGATAAGCCGCACCACGGCATCCTTCTGCCTCTCCGACTGCTCAGGCAGCTCCAGAATCACCTGCTTGCATTCCTCGATTGCCTGCTGCAGCTGCTGCACATCGGAGGCCAGGAACAGACCCTGCCAAGATTGGGGCAGGCAACTGGTCTCACTGCAGAATCTGCCATGGAGGCCAGGCCTGTCCTCGGACACAGGCACACACAAGCAGACCACTAGCTCAGGTCCAGGGAGGTCTTGGAGTACAAGCCACATGGTCACACCTACCCACAGCCCCCCACCACCACCTCTCACAGGCCTCTGAAGACCTGGTTAGTTGTTTATTTTGTTTTGTTTTGGGGACCAGTGTTTGAACTCACAACCTTGCGCTTGCCAAGCAGGCCCTTGTGCCATGGAGCTACCTCCCCAGCCCTGAAGACCTGTTTAGGAAAGTTAAAATTCCACTTCCTTCTTTCAGCAAACCAATTGCTTTTTGCCTGTGCTGTTTCACTTACCTCTGAAACCTCTGAAAAGCTTCCCTTGGGGTAAAAGCTTGGGGAAATGACACTGGCTATCAAGAGGACAGAAAGTAGCGTCTGGCTAAATGGTCAAAGCCAGGCAAAGTAGCCTGGAGGTGACTACTCAGGCCACAACGTTCTGCTTCTCTGATGCCACCAGGGAACAGGCTGAGCCTCAGAGGTGGGAGGTCAGGCTCATCATGCCCAGTGGCACCCTCCCTTACACTGGGACCTGGAGATCCAGGCTAAGAGGAAGCAGCCCTTCCCTTTGCCTCGGAGCTCAGACCGCAGCAAACAGGCAGCGCTCAGAAATGTTACAATAAAGATACACAGCACGACTACAGCAAAACCGAATGGTCATGTTTACAAACTGAAAGCTAATCCAAGTGGCATGGTGGCACACGCCTGTAATCCCAGCACTTGGAGGCTGAGGTAGGAGGACTGCCAGCCTAAGCTACACAGTGAGACCCTGTCTGAAATAAAATCAAACCTAAAATGAGTTCAAACTGGGGACCTTCTCACTGGATCTTTTTACAGTGGCATTCTAATGTTACTCTGTTTCTTTCTTTCTTTCTTTTCTTTTTTTTTTTTTTTTTTTGTCTTTTTGAGACAGGGTCTCACTATGCAGTTCAGGCTGGCCTTGAGCTCACTTTTGTAGCCCAGGCTGGTCTCGAACTCACACTGATCCTCCTGCCTCAGCCTCCCGAGTGCTGGGATTACAGGCGTGCACCACCACGCCCGGCCACTCTGTTTCTTTCAAAAGGTGGAGATACACTGTAAAAACGGCAAGGCTTTCAAACATTCCTGGCAGACCTTCCCTCTTCTTCCTTCAAAACAAGCCCTTCACGGGACAAAGCACAGAACAGCAAGGTAGCCTTCTGTGTGGAGGCTGGGGAGGGGCACAGGGCTCCTCCCCCACCTGAAACTTCCTCCTCGGTCTGACCCTGAAGAGAGCCAACTTTCACATCTACCTCACAGATCCTGAAGCTTTAGGGAGAGAAACCCCAGGACCCCACCCACAGCCTAGGTCCCATCCACCTGCCCCCAGGCAGGCTTTCAGGTTACTTGTCAGGGCCATTTGAGGTTCCTGGGACAGCTGCTGTGGGGGTTACTAAGCCAGAGAACAGAGGTGCACAGAGGAAGACAGGCATCGTGGGATGCCTGTGGGAATGGGGCACGAGAACCCGCTGTCCCCTAGAGGGGGCCCAGCCCCTCCCCTTTTAGACCCCAGACTGTACCACAGGGCGGGAGAAGTGGTCCTCAGCCAGGCCGAGATCCATCACGCGCTCTGAGCAGTGGAACTCAGGTTCCCCAGCGGGCAGCTCAGGTGGGGTCTCTGGAGAGGAGAACAGGTGTGGTGTGGAGGTGCCATGAACGGACGTAGGGCAGCCCTGTTTCCACTCTCAACACCAGGGGTGGGCAGGAGTGGACCAGGGAGCCTGCAAGGAGGGAGCAGCCGGCCCTGCCCCCAGGGTGAGACCTGGCTGGGCGTAGCGGCACAGTCTATAATCTCAGCTCTTTGGGAGGCTGAACACAAGGGAATCACTATGAGTCCCATCTGTGTGGTGAGACCCTATAGGCCCTTACTAAAATATTTTTTAAAAAAAGGATGGAAGGAATCACAGGTGCGAGGTGGGGAGCACAGCCGACAGGGCTGCAGAAAGAGCCTGGCTTTCCGGCAGACAGATGCCTCGTGTGTGAGCTTGGTCACTCAGACTTAACAAGGTAGCTCCATAGCACCCTGCGTGGATCCCAGGCCATCTCTGCCGCTTCCCCAGGCCCCAAGGGTGCCCTGCAACCTCCTCAGCAATTCCTGGGGCCCACACTCTCCTGACCCACAAGGTCCACTCCCCTCTTCTATGGGTCTTAGCTCTCACTTTATTCCCCAAGGGCTGACTAAGCACCTGCCAGTCACTGGTCTTGGGGGGCTGGGGGCAGGGTAGAGACCCACAGAGCAGCTGGAAAGGGATTTATGTTCTTGGAAAAAAAAGGAAGCAGACAGCGCATCCATCCATGGTGAGAAAATCAAAATTGAGCTCCATGGAGCCTAAAGGAGGAAGGGGCCGGTCGTTTCCACTTCATCACCCACCTTCAGGGCCAGCATCTGGGACCTCCTTACCAGCTCCCTGCTCATGCTGCCCGGGCCCAAGCTGCTTGTTGAAGGGATTGAGGTGGGCCTGCCGGAACCGGGCCAGCTTCTCATCATATTCCATAGCATCCCACCTGCAAGGCCACCGCGGCTGGGATGAGTACCCATCCCTGGACCATGTCTTCCTGCCCTCCGTCTCTTCCACTCTGGGACTGCTCCAGACCATGGCCTGGATCCTAAGCCACTCCCTAGATCCCCCTGCTGTCCCCACCCACTGTCCGGGGCCTCTCCTTAGGAAACCCCACAAGACAAGGCTTGTCCTGTCCCAGGACATGGACATATGATTCATCCAGCCAACCACAGCACTAGGAGCTCAAGGTCCTGCCTCCCAGAAAGGGGTTCTCTGGCCCAGACACTGGAGATTCCCAGACTCAGGGCCACTGCATGGAACCCGTGCTGGCCACTAATGCCAGCCACACTCCACTATAAGCCTGCTCCATGCCCCGAACCTCTGGGAACTGGGTCCAACTTCCTGCCCTGGCCAGAAGAGCTCCTTTCCCATCAAAGCACCTGGAAGCTGAGCTCAGAGTACTCAGGGTGGACACTCCACAGCTACAGTGACTTGGGCCCAGCATGGGAATGAAGGCTCTCATCTGGGTTCCCGGCTGCACTGGGACCTCTCAGCCTGCATTCTGGGCCTGCACACAGATCCTACAATGACCTGAGTCATTGCCTGGCTCCCTGCCCTAAGCTTAGCACCTGCCAGAAGCCACAGATCAATACCCAGTACCTCCCAGGTGCTCCACAAATAGCCAGACCCATGGCTGGCAGGGAGGAAGGGGCACTGGTGGGCGGGAACTGACCTCACAGAGCCAAGAACACTCAGTAACATTTATAGTTATTATGGGATGCTTTCTTGGTCCTAGAAATTGAACCCAGGGGCACGGCTTTGCCACTAAGCTACAACTTTAGATCTTTTGTTTTTGCTTTATTTATTATTACTTTTGATGTATTTAGGACAGGGTCTACAGACGGAGATGGGACTTGTGATTCTCCTGTTTTCAGCCTCCCAAGTGCTGGGATTACAGGTGCATGCCACCACACACAGTCCCAATCGCCTCTCAGGACTGCCCCAGGGGTGGGGCCGGCAAGGCACTGCGCTCTGCCTAAGCAGGTGCTTTAATCCACTGAGCTGTCTGGCTGGCCCTGTTTTGCTCTGAAGACAGGGACCACTGAATTGCTTAGGCTGGCCTTGAACTTTTGATCCTCCTGCCTCAGCCCCCTCACTGATTTGGATTATAGGCATGTTATCACACCACACCTAGCTGGTAGGATGCAAGATGCTTTTTGGATCTGTTAGGAGGTCTTTGCCTTCTGGTCACATTGCAAACTAAAATAATAAGCATTTAGGGCAAATTCCACCATTCTTCTGGCTCCTCCACCTAAAAGGGAAGGAACAGAGTCTAGAGGGAAGCCCCTGCCCAGGGTTCCTGCCAGGGGGAGAGAAGCTGGCATGAGAGTGATTGCTTCACTGGCAACTGTTGGTGGCCGGGGCCCAGGGCAGGGTCGAGACTCCACACGTGGGGAGCAGGGGTGGGTAACGTGAGCTGGGCCATCACTCCAGGCTGGGAAGACAGGACCTATCAGTGCCTGCGCACATGCCTCAATAGAAGGTGCCGGGAGGACACAGGAGCCATAGGCTTGGCACCTGATGACTTTGGGTAGATCACACAAGGTGCCAAAGTCAGAGGCAGCTGCTGACAGAGGCCCAGTGCTCAGGTGCATCCTCGAAAGGGCCAAAGGGCAGGAGGTAGCTCTGGCTCACTGCCCTTGAATGGGGAGTCCTAACTTAGGGTTTGTCACATGATTTCCCAGTCTCCCTTGCTATGCAGGGCCACGTGACCATGTCCTAACAACAGGATGTAAACAGGAAACTCTCATAAGACTTCCAGGAGTCATTCGTACAGGGGGGGATGCCCCTCTCCAGCACCCTTCCTCTGCCTGTCTGCTCTGCGGGTATAATTACTGGAGAGAAAACAGCAACCCTGGATGTGACCCGGAACCCACGTAGGGTGGCAAGTGACAAGGCTCCCTGAGTACCGGCTGACACTTGAGTGTGATGGAAATCAAGCATTTCACAACACTGCTCTTATGAGGGAGGCTGCTGTCCCTTGTAACCCGAACAACCAGACTGATCACCCAGTCACCTCACAGTTGGAAGACGGACAGACAGGTCTAACACGAGCCCCACCTCTGCCACCTCCACCCTGTGACCTCTTGCTAGTGCCTAAACCTACTCTGCTTCTAGGTTCTCACATGTCAAGTGCAGGTTACAATAGCTGGAGTGTCACAATGCCAGAGTCTAGGAGATACCTGCTTCTGAAGGGGATGGCAGGGTCAAGTACGCTTGTGCTTCAGTGACACCAATACCCTAGAGTCACTGCTAAGCCACCCATCAAGGTCAACAACAAGGCATCCCGGAGCGTGCAGGAGATCTCCCTGGAAAGCTGCTGGTCAGAGGGATGGAAGGCAGGCTCTGGGCACAGGCTTCCCAGAAAAGGAACATCCCTCATTACAGATGAAGACACAGGGAGCCCTCCGATCTCAGAGCTGGTTTCTCTCCCCTCAGGCTGGAGAATCACAAGTCCTTGTCTGCTGGGGCAGCCAGGTGTCCCAGTATGTGGGTACAGGGGACAGTACTTTGACCCTGAAAGTAGCACCAACCCCTCCTCCCACCCCTAGTTTCACTCCACAAAGCCTCACCCAGATTTCAGGCTTAGCCCCAGAACGGAATGGGCAAGGAAAGGGAGCCTGAGGCAAGATGCCCTCAGCCCACCCCCACAGTCCACCTGGACCCCTCGCTGGGGCCACTCCACACCACAGCCTCCAAGTGAATGGCCCAAGGGACTGCCCAGGGACTCGAGAGTCAAGGCGTGCCTTGTCCTGCCCTCAGTAGGGCCAACAAGACTCAATTCCCACTCAGCTGCCACCTGCAAGCCCTGGGAACAACCCTGCCCTAAGGAGGACAGGGTGTGTCCCATCTGCTCCCAACTGGAGCAATGGACCGGGCTGCCATTCCTCCAGGGACTGTTTGCCCCTGGAGTCATCAGCAGAGATGCCCAGGCCTCACCTCCTCCATCCTCACCTACAGCAGCACCAGTTCACTCCGGGATGAATGACCTCCTCACGACAGCTCCCTGACACCACCCCACCCATTTCACAGACAGAAAACAGAGTGGGCCTGTGACAGTCGCTGGGTGGGAGACCCCCTCTGCGGGTGCCAACCCTGGCCCAGGGGCTGCAGAGGGCTAAGTTACTAAGCCCCACAGGCTGGAGAAGGATCCATGGCGGCAGCTGGAAGCCGAGATCCCAACCTGCCCGCGGTCTGGGTCACTCCACACCCGAGGCCGTGCGGAAGGCTCCCAGTACCAAGCACCGCCGTGGCTGCGCCACGCGATTCCTGTCCGGTTCCAGTCCCCACTCCGCGCTCACCGATGCCCGCCGCTGCCGCCACCACCGCCGCTACATTGTCGCCCACCGCCGCGACACAGCGTCCGGGCGCCCGCTGCTGCCACCTACGGCCCGGAGGCGCACGACACCGTCCCTGGGCCCCGCCCCGTCCTCAGAGGGGCAGGTCAGGCCGCAGGGTGCAGTTCACTAAGGGATCTGCTCCAGAAGCGGGGTCTGGAGCAGCAGCAGGATCGCCGGGCGTGAACCACACAATGCCCGGAACAGGGTCAGGCCAGGCACGCCTAGCTCGGGGAGATCCACTCCGGGGCACTGGGGACGCAGAGGAGCAGCGGAAACACGGACCACTCGGGCACCGGCGCGATGGCTGCGCAGCGGCCCAAGGGGGCTCAAGACACCCTGCGACCGCGTGGAGCGGGGACAGCAGTGGGCACGCGCGGAGCCTGCGGGAGAGGCCCGGCGAAGGCTGAGCGCGGCCGGAAGGCCCATGAGCCCCGCCGCCGGGCTAGCTGCACTCCAGGACGGCGGCCCCAGCTGCTCGGCGGTGCACGCACGACCGAGGAGCTGCCACGGGTTCGAGCCGACCGCCCTGTGGGCAGTGCCGCAGTTCTGTGGGTCCGGCTGCCTCGCGGCCTCCACTTGAGTTCCCTTCCTCTTCGCCACTGCACCCTAGTGATCCTGAGAGGCGAGACTGTGGTGCGCTCGGCTGGCTGCGGGCCTTCTGCTCTGCGCTGTCCAGCTTCCCTTCCTGTGACATCGCCTCCCCAGAGGCCCTCTGCGCCTGCGTCCCTCACTGCTCCCGCCCACGTGGCCCTCGTAAAAGAGAATCTCAAAAACTCAGCATTGGCCAATCAAATGTCTACCTTCTCTTCGTGCAGCCAATTGGACAACACTATAGCTCAATCTCCACTACTTACCCGGGACTAGTACCTCTAGCTTTGCCAGGTGTGGTTGGGTGGGTGCTTTTCCCCCTGGTACTGGCGACCAGTAGCGCCGAGGGCTTGCTAGGCAAGTGCTCTACAACCGAGCTACCTCTCAATCCTTTTTTTTTTTTTTGTCTTTTTGAGACAGGGTCTCACTATGCAGTTCAGGCTGGCCTTGAGCTCAGTTTTGTAGCCCAGGCTGGTCTCGAACTCGCACTGATCCTCCTGCCTCAGCCTCCCGAGTGCTGGGATTACAGGCGTGCGCCACCACGCCCAGCTTCTCTATCCTTTTTTAGTTTTGTTTTTATTATCAGGACTCGAACTCAGGACCTCGCACTTGGCAGGCAGGTGCTGTGCCACTGAGATATATCCAGGGCCTCCTTTTTAAATTTGGATTTTGAGATAAAGTCTCCAAAGTTGCTCAGGCTGGCTTCAAAGTGGCTGTCTTCCTTCCTCTGCCTCCTGAGTACCTGATAGATGCACCCCATCACGCCTGCGGTTCAATTTTCTGTCCCTACCAAGGAGTTGTGAGTTGGGACCCATTTACTTCTACTACCCACTTGCTGCAATTGGTCTCCTGGAAGCATCTCTTCTTTGCAACCTTGAAGACACCAGTGCTGTTACTTTAAAATGATGAGGAGGGCTGGGAGGTAGCTCTGTAATGAGCCCTCAGCTAGCACAAGCAGGGCTCCAGGTGCGTGGCGCTGGGTACATTCTATAGCACCAACACACACACACACACACACGCTGAAAGTTAAGGTAAAGTAAATTACAGGGGCATCACAATCAATGTTGGCTTGAAATTATCCTATAAAGTTACTGTGATTTGGGGGCTGGTAAGATAGTTCAGCGGTCTAAAGCATCTGCTTAGGCAAGCTTAGACAACCACAGAGACCCCGGGTCAATCCCCAGCACCACCCCCAGTGCAAGCTGAACCGGCCATAACATACATACAGGGTTTTTTTGTTTTGTTTTGTTT
>PVJA010050930.1:0-13057 GCA_004027025.1 Myocastor coypus | reverse complement strand
TTTTTTTTTTTAACATAAAATTTCATTTTCTATTTTGCTATACTCAGAACTTTGGAGGTGAGGGACTCAGCTCTCAGTCAGGCAAGATGGCCTGTGTTGTAATTCTACCCCTGCTGCTAATTTGCTGGGTGACCTACAGTGTTTTACTTAACCTCATAAAGGCCTCAATTATTCTACAGAAAATTCAACAGGAATGTGTTACACCACAGGGGGCTGGGGACGGTGAAAGAAGGAAATAACATATATGAAAACACACCGAGGAACTTTCTGAATTGACTTTCTTTTTCTTCGCTTTGTTATTTCAGCTCTCCCCAGGCCTTTCCTCTGGACAGCCACTCATCTTTCTGGTTATTTTTCCCTCCTCCAGTCATTCATGCACCAATTTTACAATCTGAGTTACATTTGAGGTTAATTACTTTGTTCATTGTTTAATCTTTTCCTTAAATTGACACACCTTTAAAAGTTTAAGTTGGTTTAATTAAAAAGGGAAAAGTTATATTAATGTATGTGGCTGTGAAACCATGTTTGTTAAGTATATTTTTTGTTATGTATGCTTGTGCTCCTACAAAATCTTTCAAATTAAAAAAATAAAGCCAACATCTAATATAGACATATATGGAAGATAACATGGAGCTTCCTCTAAAAACCAAAAATAGGACTGTGACTTGATTCAGCAATCCCACTTCTGGGCATATATCTAAGGAATTGAAAGTAGTGTGTTAGAGATATGTGCGCTCCTGAGTTCATTACAATCCTGTTTACAACAGCTGAGATACACAATCAGCCTAAGTGTAACTGCTGGATCAGTGGGTAAAGAAAAGGTTAGCTTTCTCTTTGGCATTCAGATATGAAATTCACGTGTGTGTGTGTGCGCGCGCGCGTGTATGTGTGTGTGTGTGTGTGTGTGTGTGTGTGTGTGTATCATCTTTCCATTGCTGTAACAGAACACTTGATGTCTTGGTATGGATTTGCAATGTCCCTCAAAAATCTTCTATGTTTGCCTGGAGAGGCCATACTTCCTCATCCCAGATTCATCTACTGATGAGTTCAGTAGATGTATGTGCTATTAGGAGAGGAGGTATGACCTGGAAGGATGGAACCTGGAAAGTGTGTTTGTGGCCCTGGCTCAGCCTCTTCTCTCCCCCTCCGCTTCCTGGCTGCAGTGAGTTGAAGAGCTTTCCCCTGTCCCACCTTCCACCATGTTATTTCTGCCTTGGAACCAGCCTAGTGTGGACTGAAACCGTGAAGCAAAATCAACTTTTCCTCCTTCTAGTTGCGAGAGTTGGCGATTTTGACCCAGTGACAAGAGTGATTAACACTCCCGGGGACATCCATGTCAAGGAGGAAGGATTTATTTTGGCTCGTGATTTCAGATGTTTCAATTTGCAGTCATTCACCATCATCGCTTACAGGTCTATGTAGGGCAGAATATTATGGTAGAAGGATGTGGTACAAGAAAGGCCCTAGTCTTACAGCATCCAGGAGGTAGAGAGAGAGGCTGAGCCAGAGAGGAAGGGCCTGGATCTAGGCAGAGTCCTCAAGGGAATGCCCCTGTGACCTCCTGCCTTCACCTCATCCTCTGTCTCCATCGCCTTCTAGTAATGCTGTCAAATTGTGATCTTGTCACTGGATCATTCCACAAGGGCAGTGTTAGAGTCTTTAGGATCCTTTGGGGATCACTTCCCTAAAGCCCACCAGCTGGTATCCAGCTCTTCAGCACAGCGAGCTGCTTGGGATGTGGGGCATTTTGGGTATGTATAATGACATAGTAGTATTTTACTCAGCCACAAAAAGGAAATCTTGAAGTTTATAAAAACATGAATGAAACTGAGGATGTTATATTAAATGAAGTAAACTGAGCACAGAAAGACAAATATTGTGCGATCTCATTTATATATGGAACCTAAAATGTAGAACTCATAGAATCAGAAAGCATGAGGTTGGTTACCAGAAGCTGAGTGGCAAGGTGGCGAGAGTTGTGGGGTAGAGTTGGTCTAAGGTACCAAGCTCTCATGAGACAGGAGGACTAAGTTGAAGCCACTTATTGTATAAAGTGGTGACTACAGTTAATAACAATGTAATGTACCCTTGAAAATATCTAGATGAATAGAGCTTGAGTATTCTCAAGACAAAAATGGTTATGTAAGATAATGAACCTGTCCATTATCTTGACTGAGCAACTCTAAGGTATACATAATTGAAAAAAATCTTATTGGATGTCATCAAATTATATTACTTTTATTTATTAATTAAAAGGAAAACCCAGTATCTATAAGCCCAAGCTTTAAGTACCTTCTCGGCAATGTTAGCTTCCCAGGTTATGTCAGTCCATTGTCATATTCCTGGGTGTCCTCCTTTGTGACACTGTTCACAACTCCATATCTTCCATCTGTGCTGGAATGTGAGCTTCAAGAGCTGGAGGAGGCTTGTATAGCCAGGGTCTACAGAGTACTTGATACATAAAAGATGGTCAAAGAGTTTTGTGGAGTAAGATAAAAGTCCATTTATGTACTCACCTAAGACTTTTGACACCACTACTAAAAAAAATTGCAGTTTGTGATATGCTTTTCTCTTTATTTTCGTTCTGTGCTTTCCTACCTGGGGACAATGTGGCACCTGCGATCTGGGAAGCAGGATTTACTTCGTAGGAAGTAGTGGGACACATCTAACTATGTGTCTAGGTATTTCCTCCAGTGATCCAGCTGTTAAAGATTAAAACGTGCAGAGAATAAAGTGTTTTGTGCTCTCAAATTCTTAAAGCTATGAGTTCTTGGGACATGTAAGAGATGGGTAATTAGTAACTTATATTTTCATCTCGACCGACCTTTTTGCATCTAAAGTGTATTCTCACAGGCAGTGTTCTTGGTGTCTGGCTGTTGCTTAAAGCTCCATGAGGTCCACAAAAGATCCCTAAACCTTATTTGTACCTGTTGTTTCCTTGATCTCATACACCTGGTACTCTTAGAAGTCTACAAATTTCTGAACATTTGAAAAGCAACAACTGTGCAGACATGGTCGATGCCGTGGCAGGAGTCTGGTTCCACATGGACATTAAATCCTTGACAGTTGGTTTTCTAGAAAAAATGATGTGCTCCTTATCTGTTTGCTAATTCCTTCCACATATCACAAGACTTCTCTGTAAATTCCCATCAGTCTTGACAAAGTTATCTTGTAGACTTATGTAGTGATTTTGATGGCTGCACATAGCTGTTTGTCTTGTTCAGAACTAAATTAATAACACCATGATGGCACCTACTTTAGCACCCAACTTCTTAAACTCTCCTAATATACTAATCAGCATGTCAGTGAAATATTTTTTTTTCTGGATAAAGACAAGCCTGGTGAAATGGATTAGACATTCACATGGCATTGCATAATTCAGCATGCCAGTACGGTGCATATGATTTGCATTAATAGCCTACACTGGAAGCTGCTCCTCATAGGATCCTCTCATTAGGTCGAATATAGAAGATTCCAGACTGTCAATCAATTACACTAATTTCCTTTTCCATATTTATTCCATCACTATCATTGACAGCTACCATTAAGTGACATTAATACAATACAATATCATCTTGCATTTCTACAGAGCATCTCAGTGCGCCTACTAGTTCCTCTCCAGCCAGGAAATCATATTACAAAGGAAAAAGTGCCCTCTTTCTCTAAGTAGATCCTCTGGAGTTGCCTAGAGTCTCTGGAGACATTCTCAAATTCTGGGCCTGGATGTTAATTTTTCTGTCATCTCAAAACACTCAAGGTCGTGACTCTAAGGGTTGGGGTGGCTCAGTGGGCCGTGATGGCTTCTGGGGAGCGGATTCAACCATATTGCCACCTCCACTCAGCTGTGATTTAGGACATGCTCACAAAGTAAAGCTGGTGGGGACCTTCTGGGAGAATTCATTTTCTTAAAAGGGCTGCTAATGCGACACGCCACCATTTTTGCAGTGACTTTTTTTTTTTTTTTTTTTTTTTTTTTTTTTTTTTTTTTTTTTTTTTTTCTGTCTTTTTGAGACAGGGTCTCGCTGAGCAGTTCAGGCTGGCCTTGAGCTCACTTTGTTAGCTCAGGCTGGTCTTGAACTCACACGGATCCTCCTGCCTCAGCCTCCCGAGTGCTGGGATTACAGACCTGGGCCACCATGCCCGGCTTTTGCAGTGACTTCTTGCTTCCTGTTCCTTCTCTGCAGCGCCACTTCAAGTGTGTGTCACCTTGCTCAGCGGAATGGAGCAAAGCTCTCCTTTGCTATATAGATGATTAATATATACAAGTTGCCTGAACTGGCTTGCTCTCTTTTCTTCTTGTCTACTTCTAGTGATCAGGGATTATTATAAATCCCCTACACAGAAGCCAGTTTTGGTGTCCAGGTGTCACTGACTGGCCATGTAGATTGATCCCTAGCTCAGTTTTAGGTGACATATCAGTGGGTTTTCCAGGTAAGACACAGAAAGCTTAGTTACATCTGAATTTCACACACACCATGAGTTTATTTTCACATGAATCTGCCCCCAATATTGCATGGATAGTATAAAATGGTTAACATTTTAACTTCAAGTTCAATTTTAACCAAGCATCCTGTGTTTTTATTTGCTGAGTCTGGCAACCATACTCATCATGTGACTTGAAGGCCCATAAGCCAAGCCAAGCAAGCTACTGAGATCCTAGAAGGAATGAAATTGAAGCAGTAGTCTACATGGAACCAGAGTATTTTCAAAGTGCAAGACTCACAGTTGTGGCGGACACACAGCAGAGTCAGAACTGGTGAGAAAACAGCACAGGAGAAGAATAGCTACAGGTCATGGAAGGACCAAGGGGCCAGTGGCAGTTGTTGACTCGGGATGCCCTGAAAAGCAAATGGCATTTAAAAATCACTTCTAGTGGTTTTCTTTACCCATAATATTTTGTAAAGACTTCTTGCAGTGCAAACTTCTGCTTGACATCGGCGGACAAGGCTAGAGAGATGGCAAAGAAAGGTTTGTAATTTATAAGTAGATGTATGGACTGCAGTTTCTTTTCTTGCTGAGGTATAGCATATCACACTGACAGTTGAAAGAGATCCTGGAGGTAACATCAGTGGGCGTTTGTAGAGGGCATGGCTGGTAAACTTTGGAGAAGGAAGGTCATGACAAAAGATATTTTACTAAGATTATTTTGGAGATGTTGTGGGAGGGAACCCAGGAGATACAGCAACTCTTGGATAACTGGGGAACAAGTCCTTTTGCCCAAATGGGAAATAAGCTCTGTGACCTGGCACTGTGTAGCTCTGGTGCCTGTGTCACTCACGGTCACTAGAGCAAATTGTTGAGTACTGTTTCTTTTGTGAACTGGGAGGAAAATTACACACTTTCTCTCTCTCTCTCTCTCTCTCTCTCTCTCTCTCTCTCTCTCTCTCTGTAGAAAAGCCTAAGTAGACAGAATTATGGCACCAAGAGGACAGCATTAAAAAAGTAGGCTCTGTGCTAAATAAAAAACAAAAAAAAGTGAATTGGAGAGAGTATAGAAGTTTGCAGAGCAGCAAGTCTTTAGAATGTTTAGATATTTCCTTTTCTTTCCTGATCAGTTCAGATTTGTATGATTGGGAGTAAAGAACCATGCCGAATTTAGCATCCACTATGTCCTTGTATTGCTCAGCTTTCTGAGACCATAACAAAGAGTTGAGCTACATCAATTTGAAAGGAGGACATGTTTATTTTGGCTCACTTTTTTGGAAGCTTCAGCCTATAGCTGGTTGGACAGATTGCTTTTGGGTCCGTGTCCAAGCAGATACAGGAGCACAGTGTGGAGCAAAGATGCAGGATGTGAAGAGTAGGGAAGAGGAGAGGCTGCAACCCAAGTACCTCCTTCAGGTGCGTATTCCCAGCGACGCCCTCCTATGAAGCCCCCATGCTATAGGTTCCGCTTGCTCCCAGCAGTGGCACAGGCTGAGGATTGATTCTCTATTATATGCCCATGTATGACACTTAGCCAAGCCGTAATGTGCCATCTGTGAGGCACGCTTCGTCCTTGCTTTAATGATTTTCCAAACATTAAAAGTGCCTAGCAGCCAGGAGAGATCTGGGATTGGAAGTAGGTATTTTCCACTCCTACACTGGTTCTACTCCCCGCTCCAGGCTGCCCATCTCTGTTGCAAGGCTGCTCTGCACACTGCCTACCGAGTCCTATAGTTGTACATGTGGGCAAAACCAATGCAGACACCTATCAGACTAGTGTGCTTGTGTGTGTGTGTGTGTGTGTGTGTGTGTGTAATACAAAGAACAAAACCAGCCTGGATTCAGCAAAAATGATAACATAAATCTAACTTACCTCTGTAATAGAATTTATTTATTTATTTATTTATGTGTTTAGTACAGGGTCTACAGGGCTTCACTACATAGATAGGACTCAGTGATTCTCTTATTTTCAGCCTCCCAAGCACTGGGATAACAGGCATATGCCCCTGCATCCAGTCTCAATTGCCATCTCAGCATGCCCCAGGGGGTGGGGCCAGCCTAAGCAGGTGCTTTAATTCACTGAGCTATCTGGCTGGCCCCTGTAATAGAATTTAACTGCAAATGATAAAATTATAGATTTCTTTTCGTTTTTCACTTTTTTAAGTGACCAACCCTTTTGGTAGTGGCAATGAGACCACCTGGCTATTTGATAAAAGAGTGAACCATGATATTTTATAGAAAAAAAGAGCTATAAGCAGATGATATCCTACAGAAGAAAGCAGCAAAGAATCAAGGGAATGTATGCCATCTTTTGAAAGACATGGAGATTTATTTTTGAGGTGATTGGTAAGGCTTTGGCCATAACAGGAAGAAAAAAGATGGTGGTCAATGGGGACAAATTGTCTTTGTATGCTTGTAAGGTGCTTGAAGGTTTGGTGGACATGGCTACCGAGACACCTCAGGCGATGAGTTAAATGACTGGCGAATTGCAGAGGTTAGTAGAGGAAAACGGTATTTGTCCTTTTACCCACCTTTTATTCTTTGTATTTTGTTTTGTTTTTTTTTAAAGCACTTAATGGCTAGTGAAAGGGTATCTTGTGTCTGTGTTTTTGCTTGTGTCCCAGTCTTGAAGTAGGGCTCTGCACTTACACTCCCCTCAAAGAAAACTTGCTCCATAAGGGAGAGATTGCAGATTTTACTGAAGATTTCTTAAGTGAGGCTGAGAAGGGAATTTACATCTCATAATGTTCAAAGTTTCATTCTCCAATTGCTATTAGATGTCCCTTTCTAATTTTATTCTTGGCTGGTCCACTGAGTTTTAAAAATCTATCACCAAGGAGCCTCTCAAATTCTCCCATGTAGAGAATTCTTTTTCTCTACTCATTTTTTTCTTTTTTTAAAACAAAATCAGCTTTTTCCGCCTTCTCAATCCTTGGTGTCTGCCCACCCACATGGCTGAAAGCCCAACATTGATCCAGTTTATCAAAGCATCTTCCCTTAAGATGTATGGCTTCACTTGTGAGGGATTTAAGTAACAACTGTTAAGAAAAATGAGATTTTCTTTGTATTATTACAGAACATAATTTATCAGGGAACAATGCCTGGACACAAGAATCGCATGCTTTGGGTTTCCTAATTTTTAGGTTATCTACTATCATCTTATCCAAGAGTAGAGGTTGGGTTCTGTGGCCGTGGAGATAAATGGAATCTTGTTCAACGACATTTCCATAGCATCAATTCCTTCTCCACTCTTAAGTGAATGTTTCCAAAGCATTCTGAATTGATATTTACCCAGGAGCTGAAACTATTTTTTTTTTTTCTTAAGTTCTCCATATAAGAGGAGTGGCTAGAGATCTTTCTTTCTTCCCTTTATTTCAGGAATGCCCTCCTTCAGATTTCTAGCGATGGAGACCATGAGCTTGGGTTTGCATTGTCTGATAATTCCTTTATGTCCACAATAAGCCTCAGATTCTAAGGTTTTAGAATTACTAAACTAACCTGCAGATTTTATTATCTCACCCTTGAAACATTAAAGTCTTCTGAAGTTGGGCATGGTCTGTAGCCCTAAGGGACTTCAAGTGTTTAATCCAAAGTTGACTTATTTATCAACCCTTTGCTCCAGTGGAAACTCAGGCTCCTACAGGTTTGTGTTATTGTCTCATAAATGGTGCTCATCATGTTTTTGGAGTGAGAATCAGTCTTGATATATATTGGAAGCTCTTAGGATGCAGGAAACATTTTTCTTAAGTCTGGAAAACTCAAGATGTGTTATAGCCGCTTTGTAGAGCCATGGATAGAAGGCTCTGTCAGAGGTTGCTGAGGTCTACTTGCTTACTGTTTTCCTTTCCCCTCAAAACCTTTCTTTTTCTCTCACTTTCCAAGCCCAAGTGAGCTCTTTCTGCCATCTGACTCATTTACCTGTGTTCTTCTTTCATGACCTCATTACTATTTTATCAGACGTTCTGCTCCTGCCCCTGAATTTTGCTTCTTCCTCTTGAACATACAGATTTCTGCAGCATGCTTTCCTTCTGTGTCTTTTCCTAGGTCAGATCTTCCCAGGTCACCCTTTCTTCCTTGTGCGTGATGCATGTCACATCCTGAGGAGCGTCAGCTGCCAAGTCCGCCCCTCCCCGTCCCCCTCCACCCCAGCAGGACCTTCCCACAGCTCCTGCTGCCACATTTACTCTGCGTCTCCCTGTTCACTCTGCTTCATTTCCACCCCTGTCATTCAGGGGCAACAGTTCAATGATCTTTCCCCTGCTCTGTCCACTGAGTTCGTTTACAATTTACAATACAAACAGTTTCTGCCTGTCAGCTTTCCTGACTGTGACCTCTAATATTTACTCTGCTGTTGCCCTCCTCCAAATCTTCCCTGTCACCTTTCATTTCTGGAGTTGTCAATATCCACACTGTTTCTTTTTCTATCTTTCCTTTCCCTCTCTCTCTTTCTTCATTTTGAATAATTACACATTTGCCAAATATTGTAATATTAGCAATGATAATTTGGAATGATTTCATGTGCTCTTTCTCTGGTTTCCCCTACTCTTCATACATCTAACTTAATCATAGTCCTGCATCTGAACCAGGGGATTGCTGTTGGCACAATGCATGTTTATAACTCTGTGCCATCTATCACACACATAGATGCATTAAAGTACAGAGCTACTTCTTCATCCCAAAGATCTCTCTCTTGAGATTACCATGGCTTGAGTAAGTGTCCAAAGGCTCATACACTAAAGGCCTATAGTGCCACAAGGAGGTCATGGAAAGTTTAAAAGGTGGAGCCTAGTGGGAAAAGCGAGGTCACTGGGGGTGTGGCCTTGGAAGGGCACTAAGGACCAACACACTTCCTTTCTCTTTATTTCCTCTCTGCTGTGAGGTGAACAGCTCTGTTTTGCCACTTGCTCTCCAGCATGGTATTTTGCCTTCCCTTGGGTCCAGAAACAACAATGCCAAATGAACATGCATGAAAACTCTCAAATTGTGAGGGCAATTAAACCTTTATTTTATATAAATTGATCATCTACTATGTGTTCTTCAACTTACGCTTTTGTCATTTTGAAAACACTGAGCATTATTGTATAGTGCATGGTACAAGATTGGTTGCTTCCATGTAACATACTGCTGCTGAAGTCTATCCAGCCATTGTGTGCACTGGTTGCACTTTTCATTGCTGAATGGTGGCCGTGGTATGGAGACTAAGGACATGTTTGTTGCTCCCAGCTGAGGGCTTGCACATAGTCTTTGTTGTCTTTTTGTCATTTCCATATAGACTGTGAATAGACTGTGACTGTCTGTTGAATATTTTTACGAAAACAAAGTGTTTGGGAGAAGACTTTACCCATCGGCACTTGTGCCCAATCAAAGCTTCAGTTCAAATCAGAGGGCCAGTGTGGAGAGATGGTTTTCTTTTCAAAACCGGTTTTGCTCTTTTGGCTTCTGCTCTTTGCCTTCTTGTTCTAATTCCTGCTTGTCAGTCAGTGCCTTGTCTGGGGTGAGTGCACTAGATTTCACCTCCACAGAGGTGTTCCAACAGAAGTCTTGATCACAAACAGAAAAACTGGGGTTAAGCTGCAATGCTAATTTAAAATGATGATATCTTTATAAGAACCATCGTGTCCATTCAGGAAAGTTTCAAGTTGTTTTTGTCAGAATGTGTCGATGTTAGAAGCCCTCAGAACTCAGTGCTCAAGGGGAACTGGACCACTTCAGCTGTTTTCAAGTCTGGTCATCAAGTCACCTTTGCCAAGGGAAAAAAAAATTCCCAGGCTCATTTTTCAAATGAATGTCAGGGGCAGTATTTTGTTAGCCCTATGTATATTTGAGAAGAAGCTTCTGCATGCTGGCTAGGCTCATTTTATCTTGGTCCTAGCACACATGTGCATTTGTCTGGCATTTTTGTTATAATGAAGATTGCACGGGCCTCCCTTCTGTGACTTGGCTTAGTTTTACGTTTGAAGAGTTCATATATTCGCATAAAGCCCAAGTTGAGGTGATTATATGGCAAAGGCATAAAAATGTAAATATTTAAATATTACAGGATATTTTACACCCTTTCAGGGTGAAAAGTGTATTTAATATGTGAAATACAGGCTAGGATATGCATATTAAAACTTTCTTTAAATCTGTAAGAAATAGAACATTTTGATAGTTACAGTAATAATCAGACCTTTGTCTATGTTACAAAGGCTCTAGGTCTTCTTGTTTCATTGAGGGCTTTGGGTTTTGTTAATGTTGTTTTGTGAATGTGGAGCTACCTCTTCTATCTCCTTTGCCCCCAGATCTGAATGCTCCTCATCACAGGATAGGAGGTGACAGCAGAGGAGGGTGCCTGTGAGTGCATATCAGGAAGAGATGAACGCACTTTGTGTACTTTAATCAATCCCTGATTTTCCTCCAAGTAAGCAGAGGAAGGTGAGCCACCCATGGGCCCAGGGACTCTCTGAGTGAAAAGCACTGAGTCACAAAACGAGTCACCTTCAGGGTGAGGAGAGAGCTTTTCACCCTGAGAATGGCATTCTCCAACCGGTGTTTCTAGCATTTGTTTTTTGTAGCATCTCAGGCTCTCTTCTGGTTCCTCATGATTGCTGGGGTTACAGATGTTCACCGCCACACCTGGCTTAGGACACATTCAGAAGAAGCCACTCTACAGCTCTGAGGTTCCTCATGAAAGTTGGAGACATATTCTATTTATGAAACATCTCTCCCTCCTGCCCTGTCTTCCTACCTCATCTTTGGATAAGCCAAATCCTAGAACTTCAAGAGAAGGGGAGGGACATTCAGAGATCTCTGTTTCATGGGAAGTCGCTGGTCTGAGTTCTTGGCCTTCTTTAAGTAGCACCGTGAGTTGGCTGCCATCTCACATTCTAGTAATTAAAATCCTTTCTTAATCAGCCCTCTACACCCCTGTGGTGTGTGGACTGATTCTGGAAAGGATAACTCAGGTGTGAGCCATCCTCAAGTGGCTCAGAATGATTAAGAGCCAAAGTTTATTGTGGTTTTAACAGCAGCATTGGAGATGCCGCTGCTTTTCCCTGTTGGAATCTCTTGAACAGTAGGCATCTCTATGATCAGTCCGCGTGGCCATCTAACGTCCAATGATGTATGCATCAGGGTTGCTCAACTCACTGATCCTAGTTGCAGCAACACTTCTAACCCTCAAGCCAACTGAGGGCTGCTAGGACCTGCTATTAGCACAGGAAGTGTTTTGAAACAATGGCAGGGACCTGGGAGAGCTAGCCTTCCAGCTGGAAAGGAAGGTAGCACTTATTGGGTAGGGATAGGACCTTCAATGCATGCAACTTTATTTATCTCTGAGAAATGACATCTGGCAAATAATAGGTGCTTCAGTAGAGTAGTAGGTCTTAGGCAATGTGGTTTCAGAGAATATATTGGGTGTTTGCACTGACAATTAACAGAGGAGAAAATGGTCTAAGGGATAAGGATGCTTCCTGGCTTGACAGAAGTTGATCCAGGAGCTTAATGATGCTTGTAGGTACACGAACTATCTCTCTTCACGGGCACGCCAATCCTGGGGTGGCCATCCTTATGGTGTAGGATGATGGCGAGTACCATTGTGTTAGGGCTCCATCATTCATGACCAGGTTTTTGCAGCATCTCAAGGGTGAATAAGAGCTGGTTTTCACCACTTCCAAAGAAAAGACCACACCTTGTTTTCCAGAAGTCCTTTACCCATTTCAATTCATTGGCCAGAATTGGGTGATAAGATCAAGCTTCAACACTAACAAGAAAGATAAAATTACCCTTATAGACTTAGATTGTTAAAAATACACTGCAGGAGCTAGGAATGGGATCTGTTGCAGGTATGGAAGCAAAGTGAGGTCAAGTGGAAACAGTGGGAAGGAAAAATGAGCTATATAGAAGTGAAATTAGGTTCTAGTTTTATCCATAAGGTAGAGATACCTAAAGAGAGACAGCAAAAATATGTAAACAAGTTCTAATTGGACAGGGGAAAGCAACGGTTGCCTGGAATGCTCATCCAGTCTTCACTTCTGTGCTCAAACCTTTTTGGTGACCTCAGGCACTTTGAGGATATTCAAAATTGTGCCCCTCATCCATTTCTTCCACCTCATGAAAACTCTTCCTACTGCATTTTCTGACTTGTCCACAGACACCCCAGGTATGGACATCTAAATAACAAATTGAAACCCTTCCTAGTAATGTCTTTCATCCTTTTATCTTCATCCATTTTCTGTTGCTCTAAAAAATTTGGTAGAACATAAAGAAAAAATATTTATTTTGCTCACATTTCCAGAAACTGAGAAATCTAAGAACATGGCCTCAGTGTTGGCTCAGTGTATTGTGAATGCCTTCCTTTGAGCTGTGACAGGGCAGTGGCCATCACTTGCTGAGGCAAGAAAAAGCAAGACGGGAGAAAGCAGAGGAGGCCAAACTCACTTTATAACAACCTACGTTTATAGTAACAAATCTAGTCTCTTGGTAAGGACATCAGTCCCTCTCAAAGGTCCCAATGCCTCTTGGTACTATTGCTTTGAGACCAAGCTTCAATATGAGCTTTGGCAGAGGACAAACTACACCAAACCAAACCATCCTTTCTTCTTCTTCTTCTTCTCCTTCTCCTTCTCCTTCTCCTTCTCCTTCTCCTTCTCCT
>PVJA010050929.1:0-13076 GCA_004027025.1 Myocastor coypus | reverse complement strand
AAAAAAAAAAAAAAAAAAAAAAAAAAAAAAAAAAAAACCCAAAACAAACAAACAAACAAAACCCTTAAAACTCTAGCTCCATGTCTAGCATTTGGAGGAGGATGTAGCTCCAAGGTGTGAACCTCAGAAGGCTTAGGCGTCCCTGTACCTACACCAGGACATTACAGACCATGGCTATTGAGGCCACTGAGTGCCTGGATAGTGAAACTCTGGGAAGAATTTCCCCTTTGGGGCCAGAAAGAGGAGAGTGCTCTGGGACTTTCATTGTAAAGCAATCTTTCCCTAAGCACGATGAATACAGAGGTCTCTCTCTCTCTCTCTCTTTTTTTTGTTTTTTTTTTTTTCTTTTCCTTCTATATTTAGGGCAGGACCTACAGGACCACTACATAAATTGGACTCAGTGATTCTCCTGTTTTCAGCCTCCCAAGTACTGGGATTGCAGAATGGCCCCAGCACACCCAGTCTCTATTGTTGTCTTAGTCTGCACCTTGGTTGGGGCCAGGACGGCACCCTGGGAATCGAACCCCAGCTGTTGTGCTCTGCTTAAGTAGGCACTTCAGCCCGCTGAACTATCTGGCTGGCCCTTTACAGGCATCTTGATATTCCTTTGGGTATCTTCAAGATATCCTTCCCATAATCCTGATGCAAAGTGCTAGACTAAAAAAATATAATAATAATAATAATAACAATAATAATAATAATAATAATAATAAAATAAAAAATCAGCAGCTTCATCCTGCAAGTACTGACTTTGCATTCCCTTGTTCTATGATGAAATTTAAAAAAAATTCAAGTGGACTCTTTCCTTATGTTTATCTCTGTTAGTCTTGTTAAAAATAGCTATCTTGATCCATCCCATAGCCTGAGTATTAGACTGCAGTGAAATTCTGTGCCAGATTAATTCATCAGCTCTGCTTAATCTGAAGTACCTGCAAAGTCTCAGGACATGAGCAAAGGCAGATAAAGTGTAAGCACTCCATTCTGATCAGATTTCTCTGCTGTTTTTTCAATATAAACATTTCCTACTATTACATTTGTATTTATATCTTCGATGAACAATTATATACATACATTCATGTGTACATGTGTGTGCATAAGCATTATTCTTACCAATTCAGTATAGAAGACTTTTTGTCTGCCTCCAGTAATTCTTTGGAAACTGGGCATTTCTTAGAGCATATAAGTTATTGTGTAATTGTATGTAATATATTGCACTATTACATGTAACATCATGCTACATTATTCCTGACACTACTTTAGAGTATGAGAGGAAGAAAATACTAATTGTCAATAATTACTTGTCTTAAAGATTATGATGTTGATATGAATCTAATTGGTAGAATGACAATTCGATTCAATTTTTGAAATGTTCTTTCAATTACTTGAGTAATTGAAAGATATAGATCTTAGATATAGATAAAATGCTCAGTGTTTTACTTTCAGTTCAGTAAGTGACGCTTAGATTTTTATTTCTTTATATGTAAATGAATTTAAGTATTGATTCTACCAAGAGCGAAAGAAGGTTAAGTTTATTCTATAGCGTAAGGAACATCGCTGATCAGCAGTGCTTGAATGAAGATTAATTCAGTACTAATGTTCCTCTTCACACAATACCAGCTAAAGGAAGTGTCTGGAAGAAGTTGCTTTTCATAGGCAGAAGCGTACTGTATGAATATGTTCATCCTGCCACATTCTCTCCACCATGTGGGCATGCGTGACCAACATTTATCAGCTCTTTATTATTTTTTATTTATTTATTTATTTATTTATTTTTGTCTTTTTGAGACAAGGTCTCGCTATGCAGTTCAGGCTGGCCTTGAGCTCACTTTTGTAGCCCAGGCTGGTCTCGAACTCGCACCAATCCTCCTGCCTCAGCCTCCCGAGTGCTGGGATTACAGGCGTGAGGCACCACGCCCGGCCAATCAGCTCTTATCCAGTGATATTTGCTTGTTCATTGTTGGGGCGTATTTAGCCGGTGGATGCTGAAACCAAAGATTTAGGCAGAGGTTCTCTTGCTCTGTGTATCAATTCTAACTTGATATCTTTTGCTTCATTTAAAAAAAATTATAACTATCTGTAATAAATTTGGGGCTAACATAAAGATAAATTTTACACTTCCAGAAATTAGTTTTCAATCCTCCTCCATACTCTCAAATATAGATGAGTAAAAGTGACATTCTGGTTCATAGTTTGTGTTTTAAAATTTTATCTTTGAAAAGAAAAATATTCTTCAGAGTTCACAGAGTGAGTTTCATTAAAGTAAATGTTGAGTTTAAAAAGATGGAAGAATTATATTATTTATTTATTGTGTGGTTGATTTAACAGAAAAAATATCTTTGTATTTCAGTTTATATAAACCTCTGGCATTGGATGCATGTATTCTAATACAAGTTCTTTAGGGGTTAAAAATTATTTATAATTTGAAAACAGTTATGATAATCTGTTATTTCAAATAACCCATGTGGTACACTTAAGGGTTATATTGGTCACTGTTTAGAGCAGTGTGGAAATATATCGATAGAAGCAAACATTTTCATTTAAAACAAGGTTATTCTTAGGTTATATTCATCATGCCTCAAAACATAATTGAAAGGAGAATTTATTTTATAATCACTCACATTGTAATTTTTTCTAGTAGTCATTGTTGCATGTTAATATTTGAGCTATAAATAATTATAGCAAAAATGGATAGTATATGATATACTGTTATTTAACATTAAGATGTGCAAGGAAAAGTTACAATGCAGTAGAAAATTGAATCTTTAAACTCATGAAGAGCAGAACTGGAAAACCAGAAACTGAAGGATTTGGGAAAAATGCAATAATCCCAAACACATATTGGGATCTCCTTGAGTATTCTGGTTTCATCTGTCAGTACAGTTTCTCTGTGTATCCTTAACAAAGGCATTTTAGTACACTACATCCAAGTGATATACTCACAACTCATTAACAGATGCCAAGAAGATAGCTCACCAGTGTAAACATTTGTCCGGAAAGTGCAAAGACCCAGGTTTGATCCCTGGTGTCACACACTGTGCTGGCCCCATGTAGAGCCTGTCACCAAAATTGGGCGTGGTAGTGAGGCATGTGACCCTGTATCTAAGGAGGCTGGAAAGGAGGATTCCTAAGAGCTTGAAAAGTGGAACGAGATCCTGTAATAAATGGGTACATAAGTAAATAAATAAATAAATGATTCAATTAAAAAAATATTAATAGAACAGAGCTATTTATTTTAGATAGAAGAAATGCAGTTAAATCTGAATGTAGTTTAAATAAAAAATAAAAATATATACTCAAATGAGAAGGTAGCTTGGGTAGGAACAGATTTATAGGGTGGTCTAAGTCTGTTGTTTATATGAAGTAGTGCAAGAGTTCGTCTGCCTTTTTACTCAACTACCACAAAAATAAAATAAAATAAACATGTAACATGAAGTTACATTGGCAAAGAAAAAGCAAAATCATGTGAACAATCATTTTGGGAAGTCAATATCATCAGCTGAGCCCTAGAAAGATTACCATATGTGGGGCTGGCAATATAGCTCAGCAGCATAAGTACCTGCCTGGCAAGTACAAGGTTCAGTGTTCCACCCCCGGTACCAGAAAAAAAAATTCAATATTATTATAATCAATATTATTATAATAATATTGATTATTATAATAATCAATATTATTATATCAGATATATACTGATGAAAGTCAACCAGTGAGATCAAGTACAAGAAGGGTCATTACAATAGATGATGTCACTGATACATACATATACCCCTACATCAAGGGTACTTAAAAAACAAGCAGAAGCTTTTGAGTCAACAGAAATCTCAATAGCAAAGATACCCATGCAGACTAGTTGCTGAATTTTAAGGAAGCACATGTATCATCATTCATTGATTCATTGATTCATTCATTCATTCATTTATCTATATGTTTTAGGACAGGGTCTACACTATGTAGAAATACAAGATCTTACTATGTAGATCAGACTCATAATAGTTCTCCTGTTTTCAGTCTCTCAAGTGCTGGGATTACAGGCACGTGACACCATGCCCAGTCTCAAGGGCCATCACAGTCGCTGGCGCATGGGCTATGTGCTCTGCTTAAGCAGACACTTTAGTCCTCTGAGCTATCAGGCCAGCCCTTTGTATCATCATTTTATTACTTTTACTTAAGAAGCTCCAACACTAAAATGTCTGATTATCAGTTGTCATTTATGCTTCAATTCCCAACTTAAGGCTAATAGGCACATTATTATATTTTTTGAAATATTATACATGAACTCTTAAATGAATGAATAGTAATTGGTGTCTTTAGTTTTAGAAGAAGTTGTGTTGGATTATTAAAATATTCATGAAAACTCATAAAGATTCTATAAAGATAAAACATATAATATTATATACTTTGTACTATCTAGTGAAAATCTATTTCAAGAACCCAAATTTGAACTTTTAAAAATTTTCTGGCTTTTTCTTTAAAAGTTGTAGTTCTTTTTCTTTACAAAAGTTTGCAGGATCATATCAAACAACCTACTAAATTAATATTACAAATAGAAACATTTTATAATTATCATACTACAGTTGCAAATTTTATTAAATTGCAGCTACAAAGAACAATTTTAAGGGGCAACTGTTTTTCCTAGTACTGAAAATCTAGTTTGCTTTCAGAATATAAAAACCTTACCCATGGAAGGATAAAGAGCTTCTGTACAGGGAGTAGAGCTGTACTTTTTTCCAATACAGTGTCCGTCTAAAATAAACTAAATTATTGTCTAAGATAGAACTTATGCACTCATATAAAAAAATAGGTTGCTTCAAAGGACAGGAAGCTTTAAACCTATTTCCCAAGTTGTGATTTCCAAGTGCAGCAAGAGACTGTTGTTTTGGAATATGAAAGGGAAATATAACTGATGCTTCTGATCAAAGATTATTTTGAATTCTCTCCTTTAAAATGGAGATGAAGAAAGCACATTTTGTATGGAGCTTTATTTTGACTCAGCCTGCCATGAAGCTGTTTAAATCAAGTCTTCTACCCACATTATTCTGATTGCCAAAAACATCAAAACAGCAACAAAGAGAAAGCTAACCTTGAATTTTCAGCTTGTGTATCATTCCTTGTAAACAAGTTACCATGGAGATGATACCCAAGTGAGCCACAGGACTGACTCTGTAACAGCCACCCTTTGTGGTCTGACAGAGCAGTGAAACACGGCTTCAGTGCTGTTTGTGACAAAACTTGCCTACAAGCTGTGGTATTTAAATATTCTCCTGCTGAATGTCATGTGAAAGTTGAAAGTTGGCAAAACCATGGGGATTTTCTTAAACAGCATAACACTAAGAAAGCAAAACTCAGAAATACATGTTTAATTTCATAATTTTGGTAAACATTTTAAAATGATAGTCAATTAAAGTTCAATTGTAAACCTTATTTATGAATGAGTAGATCTAGGAGAAATTTTAATGATAGTTTTAAATAACTTTCTTGGTGGAAATTCAAATAAATTTCCAAGAAGGCTGAACTGTGTTTGACAGGAGGAAAAAAAGCCACATCATTATGGAAATCCATGACTTCCATTATTTTTAACTGCTGCCATTGTATGGAGATTCCTAGTAAATGTGAAACCAACAAAAAAACAAAAATACTCATAAATAGGCTCAGTTTACATTGTGTCAGACTTCTGTAATGTGGTAACATGTATCAGTATGTGTAGTTTCTGACAATGAAATATATTTCATGCAATAGAATGCTGTGAATAGGTATTTTTTACTAAAAAAAAAATAAGAATAGGTTCAAATGCTAATGACAAAGATCTCATTTGGAGAAAAATCTTAAAAATATATATCCTTTGACCACAATTAAGTAGACATAGCATTTACTTTTGTATATTTCCTTTATTCTAGTGTCTATGTGAAAATCTTCATGAATTTTGATCTGGTGCGTTATGAAATGTTAAAATTTATTTAATGTTTAATGTGAAAAAAACAAACATTTGTGGTTTACTGAAACTGTAAACATCTTTATCTTCAAATATGCAGCTGTTGTCTTTCTGTCTTCTTTTATAATATGCAGGTACAGACATACTATAAAAAGTACTATCAAAGGACAAGGACATATTCATTCTTCAGAAAGTAATGTAATAATTTAATCAAGACTTAGGGCTGGCAAGATAGCTGAGTGATTACAGGCACCCTCTTAGGCAAGCTTAGGCAACCGCAGGGACCATGGTTCAATCCACAGCACCACATGCTGCACCAGCCCAAACCCAGGGCAGGCTGAGCTGGACATAAAGAAACAACAACAACAAAAAAGACTTCACAGTTTCATATATATTATATTTTAATGTATAATAGATTTAATTGCATGTATATATAATCATTTTACTTAAATTATAAGATAATTTTGAATAAAAATAATACATTTCAAAATATACAATCACGATTATCAATAGTTCACCCAAATTTTTAAATTATCAGATAAAAATGTATAGGTCCACGTGAATATACATAAAAATAGAGTGACTATGCCCATAAAATGCTTTAAAAAATAGGTGCCAAACTAATAATCTGCTCTATGTTTCTGATTGGTCAGAAGATATAGAGATGATGAAAAAATTGAAGATGCCTGAGCCAGGCTGTGGGGAATACCTAATTTAGGGTTATTAAAAGGCTCTTTTAATCTTATTTTTTACTTTAATGTTTAAATTCTATTTAGGTATTACTTAGGTACCTAATTTATAAAATAAATTGGATCAGTGAAGGTCATTGGCATGAAATTTCCTTGAGCTTATAAAATCTGTTGATCACTTAAAATGATTTCTACATGTGATGTGTAGATGCTATAATAGATAGCTTTCACACCTCTAGAACGAGATCAGGGATCTATGCAGTTTAAAGGAAAGGCTAATTTCGGCTCATGATTTAGGGGTTTCTGTTCTTAGTCAGCTGATTCCAAAGCAGAAATGGAAAAGGCTCCTGGAGGAAAACTGTTCAACACATAGCAGCCAGATAGTGAAGTAGTAAAACCATAGCCAAAGATAATAAATAAATTAGTTAATTTAAACAAAGACAGTTGTGATGTCTTGCTACCTAGAACAGGATCCTTAGCCTTGTATAATCAGCAAGGTCTGGCGCAAAAGCAACATTCCTGCTCCCAACTGTAAGCAGTCGACAGAGGTCTACATTTTATTTGTTAGAAATACCAACGAATTGGTTCAGGCGAGGTAGCTTATGCCTGTAATCCAGAGCTAGGGAGGCAGAAATCAGGAGGGCCACTATGAGTTTGAACCACATCGTGAGACCCTGCACAAAAACAAACAAATAAAAATAAACCCTAAAAAAAAAAGAAAGAAATACTAAGGAATTCATAGACATATAAAGCATGGTGCTAAGGAACTTTCTGTGGCATAAGCTTGGCTATCTACACAGCTGAAATGATCATTTCTTCCTCTGCTCTTGTCATGTTATCTTGTTCTGAATCTAGAGTAAAATATCGAATGTTGTTCATCACCTTGCTGCACCATGATCAGAAACTTTGAGAAATACCACTTGTTCCTTCTGTTTGTAGTTGTATTTCCACTTGAAAACATAGATACTCTTTCATCTCTCCCTTGCTTATTTTGAAATGCAATTGATAAAACCATCTTGAATTCAGGGTCTGAGGCACCAAAGCCCTGCATCTATTTCTACCAACCAATGATCAATGAATGTTTATTGAATAAATGTGTTGCACTGTGTAGTGTGTGAAGTGTTCAATAATCCGATGGGAGGTGTGTTTTGTGTCAATGAAATGACGTTATCAATGGTTTTCCAAGACTTGAGACTCAAGTATGTGTTTGCGCATTAAAAGTGCTTTAAAACCAAAGGTCAATTTAAAACGTGGTCTACTTTTTCATTCTTAAAGGAATAATTGATAACATAGAGTAGCATTTCTCCAGTCTGTAGCAATTAAATATTTTACCAGATAATTCTCTGCTGTGGAGACTTTTTCAGAACATTCAAGACTATTTAGCATCACACGTGGCTTGTACTTACCAGAAATCTGTATCAATACATAACAATCTCAGAAAATCCAAACTTCCATCAGAGTCTACATTGAAGATGACTTTATGTATGAAACAGCTATTGCTTCATGTATTTCCATCAAGCTTCTGTCCCCATACATCTACAACTTCGAAGATCTATCCCATTTTATCTATAAGGGATCTAAAAGAGGCCTCTAAATTGTACATTTAAGAAAGAAAAATGATGACATTCATGTCACTTGCACTAGATGATGGTGTGGGATTCATGTCGCTTCTTTCCATACTGATTTGTTTTCTATTTTTCTGAATACTCTAGGTTATACTAAATTTTTCCTTTATTTTATTTATTACATTTTATCCTCTTTGTTCTTTTTTTCTACCACATACACATTTGATATGGCTACATTTAACTTAATGCATATGTTTCCCCAATTTATTGGTCTTATATTTTAATCTCCAAATTCTCATATTTAGAAAGAGCAATATCTGCCTCTATTGACTAGCACAGAAGAGTGACCACCCAGCAAAGCTGGGCTTGACAGTAGGAGCCAGCGGTGCTAAATGCCCCTCCTTAGAATACGATCAATTGAGCATATCTGAAGAGGATTAAAAATAATAAGCTTCGGGACAAATCCAAATGTTGTTTCACACTTTGGAATTAAAGATAATAGAGTGAGAAATGGAATATCTACTCAAGAAGGCACCAGATACTTTTGTTAGGCTTGCCACGTTCCTTTTGCAAATCAGGACGTATAAGCAAAACTTTTTATAGGTTATTGGTGGCATTAATGTGAAAACTATAAACTTTATTGCCTACCGTTTGAGATGCGAGGGAGCTCTGCCACAAAAATTGGATGACCATGTGGGCTGACAGCTCCCTTGTGTTATAAAATAATGCAAACAATATTTTCTCACCCCAAACAAAATTGGTTCAAATTACATTTTCCCAAGTCATATGGAAATGCACTAATTTGTAACTTTCTAAAGCCAACACATTTATGCTTCAGAGATACATAATTTAGAAACAAACAGCAGATTGAATTTTGATCAGGTTTTAAAAATGGGTACAATAGCCTCCTCAGACTTCAAATGAGCTTGGAGAACTCTTGGTATTCTCTCCCTCATGAAATTGTAAGGGTAACATTCCCTTCAAGTTGCTTCTAGCAATATGCAGTGGGAAAAAGTGGAAAGGTCTTGCATATTTGTATAATAATTAAAACGGTCTTCAGACTTAATAGCAAGCATTTTACTTTAGAGATAATTTTCAAAAACTTAGAGGAAAATCACACTATACTTTTCCTTTGGAATTGATAGCTACATTATGTAAGGTGGGTAAAGTAAAGTATGATAGCAAGCAGCGCTGATGGAAACAAAAATATGAAGGAAAATCTTAAGGAGAAAAAGATCTTTTGGATTCTCAACATTACAGACAAGATTACCATGTGATGTCTAGTCGTACAGAACTAGACACGTAATAGCTAGTCTTGCAGCTACCAATAATGTGCACATTTAGATTTTTATATCAAAGGAAACATATATGGTGAACTTTCTATTTCTTTTCTATATAAATGTATAACATAAAAACACACTAATAAAGCAAGGATTAACGATATTATAATATTGTCATCGATATGATTCAGATGATCTCCAGGTATAAAGTAACAGAGGTGAATATTGCTCTGCCTATGAGGAGTCTGTTTTCCTCTATTCTTTCTCTTTATACTGCTTTTCTTTAAAGGCATTTAGTAGAACTCAGATGATAGATTTAATTTCTTCATAATTTTCTAAATTATGGTTCTTCTAGTTATTTGGGGAAAATGCTTTATCAATCAAATGAGTATGTTCATACTCCATTACAAGCATCCATATATTTTGGATTTAGTAGATTTTCTACATCTCAGAGGTCTATTTCCATGAGGTAAAAATACTAACTTGAGCCAATCCTTTAAAATACTACTACTTTCATTAAGAGCCTTCAGTCTGATGTGTGTTGCTTTGTTTCATTACTGATGGGCAAGGGGATGAAGTGCTTGGGGAAGCCCCGTGGGAACTGCCTAATATGGTTTCTTTAACAGGATTTCTTACTTTTTATCATTTGAAAGATGCTAATTTACTTAAGGACAGCATGGTGATGTTGGTTAAGAATGGTTATGATTCAGGAGTTAAGCAGAAAATCTTTTTCTTGTCGTTTTTTTTTTGTTTTTTTTGTTTTTTTTTTTTAAGGCCTGCTGTAAATTTTGATATACTGTCAGAAATTGATGGAAATTGACCAGTGCATTACAAAAAAAAACTAAAAAAGTCAAGTGGCCCAGTAGGCTTCATCTATTTCCACCAGAGTACACGGAACAACTAAATGTCATGATACTAGAATTATATATACTTTCTAGTGATTACCAAAGGAAATGATGTGAATCTCTTATTATCAAACATAAGGGTAATAATATATATGTTTTGCATAGATGTACATAGCAATCTGAATATAAATTATTGTATTTATCTTTGCCAATTTAGATGACTTCCTGATTGCGAGTGTGCGTTTCCATAATTTTATTAATTAGGTTTCTTTCATTTATGTGGTCAAAATTATCTCAAATAAGGCCTATAGGGAAGAAGAGTGCTTTTGACTCAAGCAATAATTAAGAAGAGCATTATATATTACCTTAGATATATCTACATCTACAAATGCCATGCAAAATCTACTCCTTTCTACCAGCCCCTGGCTAATATTTTTTCTTTCCATTTTGATTGTATTCTTAGGAAAGTTTCACTCAAGTATACTAGAAATCAATGCAAAGTATGAACCTGGTAAATAAGATTTATTACTTTCCTGAAACTTCTGGCATTGGTTCTCTTTGGTTTTAAATAATCTACAACATTAAGATACGGTTCTTGAAACTGGGGCTTGATGGGCTGGTGCAGGAAGTATAGCTCTGATGATTTCCGAAGGCATATTTTTGTTTGACTTAAAAAAATAAGCAGGTTGTGTCTGGCAGCTAGTTCTTAGAGACCCACAGTGAGTCTCAGCATCCTACCATGCACTGCTGTAGAATTTCACGCTTGTGTGGCACAGAATTGTCCAGCTCGGGACAATGGGGTAAAAGCAAAAGCCCATACGTAGATGTACAGCCAATACATGTGGATCCAGGGAAGACAGCAGTGGGGAGGTGAACAGACTGGTGCAGAGATGACTCGGCACAGTCCTCAAAGGAGAGGGAAAGCCATGGACACAGGCACCACCTTATATCAGCCAGAGGTTCTGGAAGTAGAAGGGCAAGCAAAAGAAAGGGTTGGCTGTAGCTCAGGGGCACAGCACCTGCCCAGCCAGAGAGAGCTTCTGAGCTTGCTTTCTGATTTGAAAAACAGAAAATTCACACTGAATTCTTACCTCAAAAAGTTTGGAAAATTTAATTTTCCATTTACTTAATTTTTAAAATATTTCCCTGGGTCCTTTTCCTTGGTTCAGTTCCTGGGTATTAGCTAAGCAAATACAAGTTATTTTACTAATTTGACCAGAGTTGGAAATCTACAATGCACCAAATTTCTGCACAGAAGTCCCTCAGTTCATACTGTTAATTCTTGAAATCATTCTGAGGAAAATGGTAGTTCCTCAGGAGGAGCAAGATGTCCATGGTCTCCTTCCTCAGCTACTGCAAAGCTCAGGAAGAGAAACTCTGTGGTCACCAATGTGAACAGAGGAGTTCATGAACCAAGCTCTTATTGGACCCTGCACACTGGCTTCCAGTTACTGTTGCATTACCTTACTTATTTTATTTTATTTTATTTATTATTATTATTTATTTATTTTAATTTATTTATTTATGTATTTATTTTTGTCTTTTTCAGACAGGGTTTCACTATGCAGTTCAGGCTGGCCTTGAGCTCACTTTTGTAGCCCAGGCTGGTCTTGAACTTGCACCGATCCTCCTGCCTCAACCTCCCAAACGCTGGGATTGCAGGCATGCGCCACCACACCCGGTGCATTACCTTACTTATAGCTATTGAATTATTACATTTTTTGTTTGAAGTGGGGTTTGAATTCATGACCTCGCACTTGCCAGGCAGGCACTTGTGCCACGGAGCTAGCTCCTCAGCCCCTTGTTCAAATATTTTGTCAGACAATAATTTTACAATCAGAAATGGATATCTCATCAAGCAGCAAATTCTAGTTACCTTCTAATGTTTTGTAATAAAAAGTTACACAAGTTGATTAATTTGGTCTTACATAGACTGAACAAAACAATGCCCACTAAGTTGGTTATTAGATACACAACTGTTTTTATTTGGGGGGGGTGAGTTTTTTGAGACAGGGTCTTGCTCTGCCGCTCAGCCTAGCCTTGCAGTCCCTCTGTAGTCCAGGGTGGCTTGGAGTGGCAGTGATCCTCCTGCTTCAGTTTCTGATGAGCTAGGGTTACAAATTACATATTACTGGAAAATTACTGTAGAGAAACAAATAGTGAAAAAATTTTAGGGTCGGAATTTTTGTGGTTTAGACATTGGAATATCTTGAAATGTAGTGAACCTTCCATATAATAAAATATGAATTGTAAAAAATGGTTATTGGTGTTCATAAGAATCATATTTATCTGTTTTTTTTTTTCTTGTTTCAGAACTTTTGTTTATTTATTTATTTTTATGGCCGGCTCAGCCTGCCCTGAGGGCAGGGCTGGCACAGCATGTGGTGTCAGGGATCTAACTGTGGTCCCTGCAGCTACCTAAGCTTTCCTAAGCAGGGGCTTTGGACCACTGAGCCATCCTGCCGGGGCCCTTATCTGTTTAAATAATCTTTTTTTTTTGTTTCAATTTTTTTATTGTTTAAATTTAACAATGGTTATATTACATATTTTCATCATCAGATCAGTTTAGATTAATACATATAGGTATATAAGATTGATCAAACAATTTAACATTAACCTTTCTAAATCCACATTCCTTTTTTTTTTCTTTTCCCCTTTCTTTTCTTTGAAAGTTTACATATTGCATATTGTCCTCACAGTCATTCTACAGAGTACAGTGTGTGGGCATGACCCACCTCCCTATTGATGTTGCTTAGGAAAAAAAAAAAAAG
>PVJA010050928.1:0-13064 GCA_004027025.1 Myocastor coypus | reverse complement strand
TGTTCTCCTTTCTACTTTTGTGTAGTTGTTCCCCTGCTTGGGATGCTATTGATTTAGGCATGTCTTTGTCAACTTTAGATATTGTTTCTGCTCTGATGTCCTCCATACGTTTCTCCAGCCGTTTTTCCACTTCCTGTATTTCTTTTTTTACTTCAGATGTTATCTCTGATCTCAGTTGCTGTATAAGTTTCTGCACTTGTGTGTCTGCCTCAGATGCTACCAATTCAGAGGTTTCATCTGTATAATTCTCATTTTCTTCCATGATAGTGTCTTCTGTATTTGGTTTGGGTGGGCACGGGTCCTGAGATTGCCTCCTACTCCTTGTTGTTCTCATTTTGTATGGAATTGACCTCTGCACTTTGGTGGTGTTATGCTGTGTCTATGGGCGTTTGGTCTGGAGACTCCAAGGTGGTTCTTCTACAGAGGTTCCTGACTCTTGTGTTGGGGCTCTGGCTGCTAGCTTTTGTGAATCCTGGGGGATGTGGTCTGTAGGTGGAGATGGAGCTTTGGGATTGAATAGTCCTGGTAGGCTCGTGGACCGGATCGGTTGCCAAACGGGCTATTTGATGGGTTCGTTGCTGCAGCTTGGGCTGGAGGGGTTCAAAAAAGAAAGGTGGGGGGGCGCAGGGAAAGGGAAGGCAGGCCAAGGATCCTGACCCAGCCAGTGCAGTGGTGCGGTTTGGGTCTGGGCCGGAACAGGAAGTTAGTCGCGGGAATGCAGAGGCGGGGCAGAGGGGCGCAGGGAGCTTACCCGCGGCGGGTGCCCAGGCTTAGCTCCCAGCGATGCGGTTTGGGTCTCGATAAATGTATTCTATATACTCTAAATGTATAAATATTTGTTGTACTTGGAGCAGAAGTCCTTTTCCTTGCAATGCACCAATTTTATTCTTTATTATTTCTTTTCCAAATTCAAATTACAAGTGAAAAATCTAAGCACAGTGCTAACATTGATAACTGTATGCTGAGGATTATTCAGATATAAATTATTTCAAATATTTATATCTGCCTTTGTAAATCAAAGAGCCTCTTCAAGACGATGAATCATCAAGAGTCGCCAAAGTACTATTTGCTCTGTGACTTTTTCTAATGAATTCATAAGATTAATCAGTGCTATTACACGTTAGTCATTGAGATACTAGGAAACACTGAATCATCATTTTGTTCTTTGTAAAACTGCCTATGTTTTGAACAAGCACATATGTATGAAGCCAGATATAGTTCAATTTAATTTAGCCAAGAAGGGATGAATATTGAATATTTTTGAAGAGAATAAAAATAGTAAAAAAAGAATAGTAAAAACAATGTAGACATATAGTAAATAAAATAACAGGAGTTGAACAGCGGTGATTACAGTGTGTATTGTTGTCTGTAAATTAGCAGACCTAAGCATTACAAAATGACAAAAAATAGTTATTCAAAAGTAGAGGGAAGTTTTCTAACCCATTATAGCTGTGAAGAGACTGAGGTGAGAAACAGGGAACACAAATGTACTCTTCAGAGGCATGTCCCTAGGGACCACTACTCCAGGCAAGCCCCACCTCTTAATAGCACATTAACTTACCCCTGGGTGAGTCCACTGGTGAATGTGGTAGCCCTTTGTTCTAATCACAGTGCAAAATTCCTGCTTGTGAACATGATAGCTTTGGAGGACATTCTGGATCTGAGACATAACGTTCTGCCTCTGGCTGCCAGAGGCAAAAGTCCATCTCATTGTGCTAAATGTCTTTAGTCTATGTCTAAGCATTGTTAAATTCTTCAGAATTCCAGTACTTTTAAGAGCCCAAGCACAGAGTCTCCTCTGAGTCTCAAAGCAAATTCTTAGCTATGTGTCCCGGTAAAACTGAAAAAGAGAGTGAAACACTTTCCGCATGAAACGTTAGTTGGTAAATGCTCTAATTTTAGTACGGAAGAATGAGAGAATAGAAATCTGGCCAAAGCAAGTGTGAAATCGAGCATGGAGTGTATTAAATCCTGAAGCTAAAAATTCAGATTGTTGTGAGATGCAGCTACAAAGGAACCAGGTAGCCACCTTCCTATGGCATTCGTACTGAGGTCCTATGGACTCTTGTGCTTCTGCTTACCACTCACTGCTTTCTGCAGTGGACATAGATTAGCAACTATGCATAGATGACACAAGGGAAATCTGTATGTCTAAAAACGTCACCATATATTCTAACTGAAATTCATACTTGACAATCCAGCCGGGCATGGTGGCACACGCCTGTAATCCCAGCACTCAGGAGGCTGAGGCAGGAGGATCGATGTGAGTTCGAGACCAGCCTGGGCTACAAAAGTGAGCTCAAGGCCAGTCTGAACTGCATAGCGAGACCCTGTCTCAAAAAGACAAAAAAAAAAGACAAATCAAGGTACTCTGCTCCATTGCTCATACACACATGGACACCTGAGTGCCTCTATTAGAATGGGTTTACATGTAGAAGAGCACTGATATCTTAGGCTCAGGAGAGGTAGGAGTAGGCTTGTTGACTAATTGAAAATACACATAAAGACCAAGTGGTTTTTCATCCTCAAAGAGAACAAATAAAAGCAATGATTTGAATAAAGATACTTTTATTGGAAGGAAACACTCTGGAAGTTCTAAGGACATTTCCACATTTGTTCATAGGTGCCAATTCTGTAAAGTAGGAAATACTATCCTTATTTTAGCAAACAGGAATCTGAGGCGGGGGGTAAGGAAATGATTGAACAAATACTGCAGAACTCTTAAATAGAAACCAGGTTTTCAGTTCAGGTTTATTGCACTAAAAATCAAGTCTACATATCTGATAAACAAACCTTTCCTTTTGAAAGTGCGTATGTACTACAGGAGATGCTCTTAAGGTTGTACAAACAGGATCACTTTGTGCGTAATAAAAAGAATTCCTCTGGCTCTTGCTCTCAGTCACAGTTGTGCAATCTCCAGTCCCTCACAGTCTTATCCAGGTACTTGTGAAGATTTCCCAGAAAGAGTGAACTCTGTGCTCACCTGCAACCTTTCTCCTCTCAGTTTGAAACCTTCTGAGCAAACTGAAAACTCTGAGAGGCAATGGAAGGCAGCGCTAATGGGACAGAATGTGGATAAAATAAAAATAGACCTTAAAATATGTAAGAAACTAAGGCCAAATAGGGGAGATCCTGCTTGGGAAATGCATAGTAAGGCTCACTTATAGTAAGTTTTTTCAGTTAAAGGATGATTTGGGGGATTAGAGTGGACAATAGAACATTATCACAACAATATCAAGATGTCTTTGACTTTTCAGCTGTTGTTCACGGCTAGACCTGGAGATATCTTATCCCTATTAGAATAAAAATAACAGCCTTTCCATTCCCTGTTGTCTTCCTTGGCATACATAGAGGCATTAACACATCCTATGGTCCAGAAGAGCTGGAGGTGTTTAGAGTGGGGACATAGAACTGTAATTACACACAGCTGGAACAGAGATGCTTACGTGTATGAGAAGCAGAGAGAGCAAGTGGGGAACTCGTAGAGGAGAAGAAGAGAGGACAAAGCTGGTATGATTGGAGGTTACCAGCATGAGTAAATAAGACAGATGATTAAGCAAATGGACAAATATTTGGAAAATAATGAAAAACATTTTTACTACTATTGAGAAGATGATTTACAATCACAAAAGTGAACTCTAGAAAGAACACCGAAATATTGTTTGGAACATGAGATCACTCTATACTTTGAATACTATATGATAAATCCTCCCTAAATGTGGTTACACAGAATAATTCCTTTTTCTTATATTTTCTTCGGATCAGAGATCCAGGGATAACAAATGGTACAAATTAACCACGCTGTGTGAGTTCCAGACCTCAACTGGGTAGACTTGATGCCTGGGAAGACTTGATATAGGCAAGTGCAACATGCGGAACGCTTAAGGGTAGTTGATCTTGGACTAATAAATAGCTCCATATCCCTGTACAAGGCACTGAACAGGGTTGATGCTACAGAATGTCTCTTAATGTGGATTACATAATCTTGCAGCAGTATCTCTTTCACTGTTATGCAATAAACACGAATCACAGTTTATCCAGATTCACGAGAAAAGGATACAAATTTGCCCATCAATGACACGAGTGATAAACATTTGTGGAGATTCAAAAACATCAAGAGCAGTGGCCATTGACTTGTATATATGTGAGTAGTTATTAAACTACACACGTATATGTGTTTATGCAGATGCGATAGACACATATTTTCCCTACCTTTGAAAATTGAAAATCTCTGTACCAGTGACAGAGCATGCTGAGCACCCGACCTTGGCTTCTACATGTCTTCCTCTTGTAAGAGGGAGGATAAGACCTTAGAGAAATGCCTCCCTTCAAGCTTGAAGAGAAATAAATGAATGGAATGATCCTAGAATATCTGCACTGTGAGAAATTAAATAAGTTCTCAAGGAATAATGGAAAAATGTGGGAAAGTCATGAAAGCTAGTTTTAGAAATAGGGAACAATTTGAATATGAAACTAGTGATTATAACATAATATAACACATTAAATTAACTGGAATCCATTGAATTCACAGTGTTTTAAACAAATAAGCAAACTGATGAATGAAATGACGGGAATTCTTTTCTTATACTAATAAATGTAGAAGTAATAATAGAAACAGAAAAAGCAATAACTCGTGATCACCATAGTGAGGTTGATTTAGACAGAAGTCAAGAATTGGGTGGTGGAATTTTCCCAAAAACAAGACCTCACAACAAACTCAGAGTGTCTAATCCCTCCTCTGTATTCTCAAAAATTACAAAGGAGAAATTACTAGTGTATTTTGAGTAGATCTGGCACCAGCAGTCCGATCAGGTCATCGCTGTTGACAAGATCAGGGTGGGAAGTGGGCAATATCATGAGTCTCCTGGAAAGTTATACTGAGAAGAGCTCGGTGTAATCTCTGAAGTCTTACTGGCAAGACAGTCTGTTGTGTGTCAAGCGGAATGCGAACATCACGTAGAGTCTGGCTGAAAGCATTTCTACAAAAACAAACAGGTAACAATCTGAAAAGCAGCCAAGAATGCAGAAGAGCTAAGCTAATGTTTCCCAGTGAAGGAGATTAATGATACCTATGAACTGAAAGTAATATGCATTCTTGAGTGAGATCTTTTTTTAAAGAACATTAAATAAAGCACTATTTGGAAAACTGATGAAGATTGGAACACGAAAATCAGATGCTAATGCTGTATCAAGATGGGCTTTCTGTTTTATAATTCCGTGTGTAAATGATAAAAGGGAACGTCATTTATCTTTGGGTGTTAGAAACTCACCTTGGAAAAGCATAGAGGGATGGAGATATCATATCTGCTGCTGCTCACAAGGAGTTTAGAAATAGATGGATTACAAAGAGCAGGAAGAACAGAGAGCATATGTGGTGAATATGTATATTCCAGTTTGAATTATGCCTCTACAACAAGCTTCATAAGTTAGAATCCTAACATCCAGTAACCCAGAGTGTGACCTTATTTGGAGAGAGACTCTCTTCAGAAGTAATCCCATTAAAGTGAGATCATTAGAGTGGGCCCTAATCCATTATGACTAGTGTCCTCATAAGGAGAGGAAATTTGGACACAGAGACAAGAATAGCAGAAGAGTGTGTGACAGGAGAGGATGACTATTTACAAGCCAAGGACAGATGCCTGGAAATGATTCCATCCTGACGGTCCTCAGAAGGAGCCAGCTCTGCCTACATCTTAATTTCAGACTTCACACTAGAATCTGGGCTCTGCAATATCATAACAGAATTAATTTCTATTGCTTAAATCACTCAGTTTGTAACACTTTTGTTATAGCAGCCCTACCAAATCAGATACCTTCTGAAAGATTTGAGGAAGTTCTACAAATAGGTCTTGGAAATTTTCTACAAGTTTGAAATTATTAAGACATAAAATTGATAATATGACTATACTTAGAAACTGATAAAGTAGCATTTAAAATGTTCTCTCCATAAATAAACAATTATTAGGAGAGGAAATGCAAAGTTATACAGCTTTATTTAACCATTTCATAAGGTATATGCATGTGAATATACCTATATCAAAATATCCTATAGTAAACCATAAATATAAACAATTTTACTTGTCAAATATAGTATAAAAATAGTGTTAAACTGGACTTTATTGTACCAAAATGTGACAACCTTTTTCTATATTATTTGTTCTCTATTGCATTCTAATGAGGAGGATACTGATGATATTATCAATTGATTCTCTTCACGGTGGAGTAGCATTTGTCTTAGGAAAGAACTGATGGATCATCACATTTAAGAATGGATAGAGAGAAGGGGAACATAAAGATAGATGTTTCCAGAGTATTTCTTTTCTGGGGAGGGAAATGTGCTCTTGTATGCCCACATTTTAATGAAGTTAACGAAGAGAGAAAAATGTAAGGAAAAAATCCTTGGAATTCACCTTTTCAAATTGTTTCTAACTTTGTTTCTTTGAGGAAGTAAAGCACTGTAAGAAGGGAAAAGAATGTGAAGACGTTGGATGGAGACAGAATTGTGATGCTGGATTATTTTGGCTCTTATCTGAAAACGAATGTAAGGAGAGATGGGAAGCAGGAGCAAAGCACCTCTTCGCAATCAGAGATGATTGCTCATTCCTCTATCCTGCTGTTTACTCATCAAATGTTCATAGAATCTCTTACTTCATAGTTTTGTTGCCTAGTGCTCATTCTCTTTTCTGCTACAGAGGTCTTCCAGGTTCTTAAGTTAACTGCTACAGAAGCTGGCACAAAAAAATGATTCTGTATAAACACACTCACATATCTCCTCAAAGAAGTGTGTGGGAGATGGGGAGTTAGCTGGTGGCTTAAGAGCCTACCTGACAAGCATAAGGTCATGAATCTGGTCCCTAGTACCTACCAAAACCAAACAAAGGAATAACCCAAAACATAACAACAACAACAAAAAACAACATGGATGGAAAACTTAAAAAAAATTTAGCAGTGTAGATGGAGTATAGTAATGCAGTTTTCCTAATTGTGCTATTATAAGAGTCCATCATTGACAAAAACTAGATTAAGGTTCCCTGGGGTCCTTATGTATTTTTTCTTATGAGGGCATAAAACTCTATGAAAGTGTCAATGATCATTAAAAGTTTTAAAATTTCACTATAATGATATAATATAGTTTTACTCTGCAAATACGCCCTGAATACTTAGTGTATGACTTATATTTTGGAGCTAGTTCTAGGCATTACATGAATGCATATATGTATATAAATTTTAAATGAATATTCATGCATATATTACATCATACATACATCTCTGCATACTAATATACTTATACAGACATGCATTTCAAAGCATTGCACTATATTAATATGTTAAATGGACACAAATGCACATACTTCCATAAACATATGTTATGTTTTTATGTAGGTATCTGTTAAACACGTAGACTGCATCCCAGCAATATGGTAAGTGCTCAGTTAATTTTAGTTGTTTCATCATACTCAGAACAGAGTCTTTGTTTTTTGTATCTCTGACTTCTGTGTGCATATTGTTTTGCTGCATACTGCATGTGCCTATGTGTGTTGAAGAAAAACTTTAATTCCCAGTACCACCTTTCAAACAGCCAGTGACAGCGAGAGTGCATCGGTCTGTGAAAACCACAATTGTCTAGACTGCCAAAGAGGAAGAGCTATACTCTACTTCCCAACTTCAATACTGACATATTTTAGAGCTTAACAAAACCCCTTCCCACTGGGGAGACAGTTCAAAGGCTTAAGCACTAGCCTGGTAAGTGCAAGGTCCTGAATTTGATCCCCAGTGTGCCCCCGCCCCCCAAAAAAGAAGAAAACAAAAAAGAAAACAAAACAAAACAACCCGTTTTCCTTTGCTCAGTCTTAATTTCCCCTCCAGAAAGAGGAGAGATTTGAATGCTTTGTCTCACATGATCTTTTCCAACTATTAAATACTCATAGTTTGTAGGGCTGGCCAGATAGCTCAGCAGACTAAAGTGCCTGCTTAGGTAGAGCTCAGCAGCCAGGGTTTGATTCCTGGCATGCTGTGCCAGCCTGGCCCTCATGGCTCACTGAGACTGCAACTGAGATGGAGCGTGGTGGTGTGAGCCTATCATCCTGGTGCTTGGGAGACTGAAAAACAAGGAAAATCACTATGAGTCCGATCTATGTAGTGAGATCCTGTAAACTCTGTAGACCGTGTCCTAAATACATTTTAAAAAATAGGCATAGTACGCATGAGAGAATTGTCATTCCTGAACCTTGACTACAATGGTGGGATTCCAAAGATATATGTCTATGTCTATATCTACCTATCTGTCTATCTATCTGTACCTATCTGTACCTATCTATCTATATCTATCTCTATCTCTATCTCTATCTCTATCTCTATCTCTATATCTATATCTATATCTATATATATTTGTGGAATCAGGGGTATCAAACTCAGGACCTTGCGCTTACCAGGCAGGTTCTGCCCCTGAGCTATCTCCACAGCCCCTTCCAAAGATACTTATAGAAAGAGTCCAAAATTCTTGCTGCTAGTCATATTTGGGTGGACTTCTTTGATTCTGGATTCCACTAAAGTTGGTCATAAGTAGCTGGCTTCTAAAATCTATAGGTCTTTGATGTATGAGGTAGGTAAATATCTATAGATGATAATAAGCTAAGATTTTGAAACATTATAAAAGAAGAATTTGTAGAAATTTAACCTATAAATGTAGCATTAATCACTCCCATTGCATCATTATCATCCAAAGCCAAGAGGTGTTACATTTGCTAAATTTAAAAACAACAAAGGCATGTTGTGATTTATTGAAGCACTAAAAAAGGCCTCAGAAAATAGCTGCTTGTTTATTTTATCTAATATTTATGACACTACCTAATGTATTCATCTTGTGTGTTTGAGAAGACTCCTGGGTAATTTTCCATGCCAAAGGTTAGCCAATAGCTGACAGATGTCTTCAGTCTAAAAAGCTAGGACTTTGGTAGCTCTGAATTTACATGGAATTAATCTGGTCTGGCTTTTTAAATCTAGTATCTTCAGCAACTTCAGCTTTGAAATTGCTTTATATTTTGAAGATATCTGTTGTTTCCCTGAATACTTATTCTTGCATAACTATAAGAAAATTCTAATGCAATATGCAAAGTTCTCTATTAATAATAAATGCAATTTGTGGAAGTATTCAAAGCCTCACTATTACTTGTGCTAGATCAACTTGTTTAATTCCCACAATACTTTCAAAGAGATATCAACAACTTTTGTTTACAAAGACAACTAACAGAAACAGAGACATTAAGAAGCCATGTCCAAATAACCTATGTGACAAAGCGCTACACAGAGATCAAACCTAGTTTTCTTGCTCTCTAAATCATTAGCTTTACCTATAATGCTAACTGCTTCAGTTTAAAATACTGTGAAGATGAAATAAAACAGAAAATGTATAGATTATAGCACACACAAACCACAAAGACAGAATAAAGAGAAAATAGATAGGGTTCAAGTAGCTGAAAATAGTGGGAGATACACTTTTAAAGTGTTGGGAAGATATGGTAGGTCTATATAATGAAACAAAAGTATCTTTAAAAGAATAAAGCTAAAATAAAGACACTGCTTCCTTTTGGACAGAACTGCCATCCTCCAAAAATTTGCCAAAATGATTAACACAAAGAGCAAAATGAGAGGAACCCAGTATATGTTCTCCGGGGTTTTAGAAAACATGAGGTTCTCTCTGTGGCCACATACATGAAAATCAACAGAAAGAGTAGTGTAGATATCAAGGGAATGGGTACTGTGCAAAAAGGAATGCCTCACAAATGTTACCATGGCAAAATGAGAAGAGTCTACAGTGTTACTCAGCATGGTATTGGTATTGTTGTAAACAAGCAAGTTAAGGACAAGATACTTGCCAAGAGGATTAATGTGCCTACCCAGTCTATTAAACACTCAAAAAGTCATGATAGTTATCGAAACGTGTCAAGGAAAATGAGCAGAAAAAGAAAGACGTCAAAGAGAAAGGTAGTATCTCAGTTACTCTTCTCTTGTTGCTGGGACAAATACCTGACACTCAAAATGAAGGAAAGAAAGGTTTATTTAGCTCACAGTTACTGCAGGTTTCAGTTCATACATTACTTGCACCAAGGTAGAAAGCCAAATGGCAGAGAGCAGCAGTACATGATGGCAGAACAGCAACAATATGGTGACAGAGGCAGCTGACCAACCAAGGGAGCAGAGAGCAATAGCACTAGTCTGTCTCTCTGTCTCTCTTTATATTACATGGAGGCTCTCTGCTTCAGGCTATCCACCTTGGGCCACACCCATAATCTAAGCTGTACTCAGACTGATAACCCCATCAGTACTAAAACATAATCTTAGTGAATCATGAGTCAAGTCTCAAACTCTAGAAGTCCCCACCTCATGATTGCATGAGGCTTTGGGGGAAACTAGACATAAACCATAACAGGTACCTGGGTTCAACTGAAGCACCAGCCTGTCTCTCCCAAAGAAGTGCACTTTGTGAGGACCAATGGGAAAGAACCTAAGTTGTTGGAATCTAGTCCCTATGAATTCATGGCATAAACTGGGGATGTTGCTGTGCCATTCAGCACCTAATTAACAGCTTTAGTGTTCTAGGTATTATATAAAAATAAAATCATCCTGGGCCGACAAGACAGTTCAGTGGTCTAAAGTGCCTGCTTAGGAAAGCTTAGGCAACTGGAAAGACCATGGTTAGATCCCCAACACCATATGCTACGCCAGCTCCATCCCCAGGGAAGGCTGATCTGGCCATAATATAAATAAATAAATGAAGTTTTTTTTAAAAAATAATAAAATCATCCTGTGTTCTAAAGGTGGTTTTCTTAATTGTACAGGTATGTGGTGCCTCCTTACCTCAGAAATACTTTCAGCAGATTTTTACTGTAGTTGGTAATTGTATGTGGTCTTTACTCTTCAGTGGTTTTCTTGCTGAAAAGTATTGTTGAGGTATTGTGCAGGTGTATACCCAAATATTCAAATATGTATAAAATATTCATATTGACTTGAAGATCCTGTAAATCACCAAGGGGAAAAAGATGTATCAAAATAAATGAAAGTCACTTCAGAAACCAACGTTAAGTCAATTTCAGTTAAATAAATTGTTTAAAGCACAAAAATAAAATAAATACCTTACAGTGTGCATAAGACACAATTAAACATGAATACGTTCTCATAAAAGATATTTGTAAAAGATGTGATTATGGGAAACTCCTATAACTAATGTCTATCATGCAAAGAAAGAGTACACATCTGAAACAAACACTGGCTGTCAAAACAATAACTGCTGATGTTAATTTGACATTGAAAATTAAAAACAACGCAAGATACAACTTAAATACCAGACAACAATAGCACATTATTCAGGAGGAGTGAGAACTAAAAATTCATTATGAAGTGTATGTGCTGTTTGTCACGGGAATAGGGATTTTGATTAGCTGAGAATTTTGTTAATTGTGTATGTCATGTTAGCATAACCACTAAAATACCAGCAAGAGGCAATGAAATGAGTGAACATGTGTTTAAAGCCTCCAAACAAAACAAACAAGAAAACAACAAACCCCCTCCTCTCCAAAAGGAGGAGTAAAATGCTCAGGCCAGAGCCAGGATGTTTAAGGCAGAAGGAAATGTTATTTCCAGTATAAACCCAGAGAGAAATTTATTCATTCAGCATATGTGCAGAGAAGACTGAATATTGGTCAACATGCCTCCCACTGAAAAGGTTCTTTACAGGCAGCTTCCAAGTTCACTTTCTTGAGGACTATTTCTTAAAGATCATCCAACGATGTAAATTTAGTGTCTGAATTTTGCAAGAAAATGAGATCTGCCTGTACTAAACCCAGGACTCCATGCGTAGTAACTAATGTTCCTATGTAACTAACGTCTGATGTAAGAACATTTTCATCAGCTGCCCCAAGATATAGTGAAGTACATCATGTGAAACCCACATGTTTGACATGCCCTGTCCCAGAAGGTAATATTGGATGCACTTTTCCTTTGGATGCGCTTCCCTGGCCATGTGCACACATTTACACTTTCAGGCACCAGTGTATTCTACTCTTATTTTACTGGGTTTGTCATTAATCGGTTCACTACACTTCCAAAGATTTGGTCATTTTCAAAGATAGGTCAATTCCGTGACAGTTGTGTCTCTCAACAAAAGCTAACACCAACAAGCTTGATTTATAGATCGGTCTCTAGGCAAGTCTGAGAGAAAAAGAGGATTATGCATTATTTCATGCAAGCTCACTCTACACGGATGCCATAGGCCACTTGGCTTAATGAACCCATGGGCAGATACTGGCATGTTTTAGAACTAATATCTCTGAGCCTAATATACTATGAGAGGCAACCCCTGTAGTCTCTCTCAGTGCAGTTCGATCCACAATTCCTGCCATAGTTCTCATTTCATCAGAAAAAGTGTTTGAGAGTAATTTGAGACCATCTAATACTAGTCAGAGGAGTCATAAACATGCACAGAACAAATTTCTTCTTCAGGAGGGAGTATTCTTCAGAATGTATTACCATGAAAGAGGCTGAAAATTCTGACCTCTTCTAAATGTTAATTCCTTAAAAATACAAGGTTTAGTAATATTTTTCTGCTGCAAAAAAAGATTTCAAAAGTTGCTTCTAATACCCATTTAGCCAATGACCTATGTCTTTTCCCTTGGATGGGCTTCCCTAGCCATGTGTAGCTATTCACACTCTCAGGCACCAGTGCACTTTTATTTTATTGGGTTTGTCATTAATCCATTCACTACACTTCCAAAGATTTGATCATTTTTCATGCCTCCACAGCTCATTTGTGTCTTGCAAAGTCATCTCACTGTTTGATTCTCTGATTCCTGCATCTGTTCACACATCCATTTAAACATAGATGTGTAGTGCCGGACGTGGTGGCGCACGCCTGTAATCCCAGCACTTGGGAGGCTGAGGCAGGAGGATCGGTGTGAGTTCGAGACCAGCCTGGGTTACAAAAGTGAGCTCAAGGCCAGCCTGAACTGCATAATGAAACCCTGTCTCAAAAAGACATAAATAAATAAATAAATAAATAAATAAATAAA
>PVJA010050927.1:0-13071 GCA_004027025.1 Myocastor coypus | reverse complement strand
AAAATTAAAAAAAAAATTTTTTTTTTTTTGTTTTTTTTTTGTGGGACCAGGGTTCGAACTCACGACCTTGCACTTGCCCAGCAGGCACTTGTGCCTCGGAGCTATCTCCCCAGCCCCTAAAAAAAAAATTTTAAAAGCAAAAACAAAACAAAAAGATGTTATATATACGTGCCACCTTCCCAGATGACTGCAATCATTCCCCAGATGACTAATGTTAATCTTTACGTGCTGCTAATTGGGAGTGGAAATGTACACCTATAATCCCAGGACTCTGGAACCAGAAGAATCATTGGAAATACGGACTAATAAAAACGACAATTGGGCCGGGCAGGATGGCTCAGTGGTCTAAAGCACCTGATTAGGAAAGCTTAGGCGGCTGCAGGGGCCGCGGTTTGATCCCCGGCACCACATGCTGCACCAGCCCTGCCCTCAGGGCAGGCTGAGCCAGCCATAAAAATAAACAAACAAAAGTTCTGAAACAAGAAAAAAAATAAAAATAAAATAAAAAACAATTTAGGAAAAAAAGAATGTTCTAGAACCCAAGTTATTCTCAACAGCTCAGAAACCTGCAATTTGATTGAGAGAAGCAACTCTCAGCCACTACCTCTCTCCCATAGTTGGTTTTTCTCCTAGGATCTTCTGGGCCCTGGACACCTTCCATATTTCCTGTGTCTGTTTCAGGCGCGTGCGCGTGCGCGTACGTGTGTGTGTGTGTGTGTGTGTGTGTGTGTGTGTGTGTGGTGTTTCATATCCACTCCACAAACACCAGGGTTTGGCCTTTCTTTGCCACCATGTCTGAGTCCTTCAGACAGGAAGAGCTGAGGAAATATTTTCTTCCAGCGAAGTTGATAATGAGAATTGCCAGGCACCAGGCAGGAGCCAGACTGGGCAGCAGACACACCTGGTTTAATCATTTGCACTGCTGGGCATGGAGTCCTGGCTACTGGGAAAGCTGAGGGCAGAAGTTGGCAGGCTCCAGGTCAGCCCGGGCAATTACTGAGATCCTATCTCAAAACCCAAAATAGGGAGCTGGAGATGTACCACAGTGGGAAGTCCTGGGTTCCAGTCCTAGCACCAGAGAAAAGAAAAACAAAAACCACTTAATGTGAGGGGTGATTTATAGTCGCACTTTTTTTTTTTTAGAATTTTTTTTTTTTTCTTGTTTCAGAACTTTTGTTTGTTTATTTATTTTTATAGCTGGTTCATTTGAGGGCAAGGCTGGTGCAGCATGTAGTGCCAGGGATCGAACTGCGGTCCCTGCAGCTGCCTAAGCCTTCCTAGGCAGGCACTTTAGACCACTGAGCCATCCTGCCAGGCCCACGCTTTTTTTTTTTTTTTTTTTTGGCAGAACCGGGGATCAAACTCAGTACTTTGTACTTGCAAGGCAGGCACTTGTGTCCCTGACCTATCTCCCTGGCTCCTCATACTTTTATTTATTAGAAAAAAAATTTAAATTAGTATATGTTTATAATACATAGTAAACATTTATCAAGAGATGTTGTTATATATTTCATCTTTTGCCTTGAGCTCGCTTTTGTAGCCCAGGCTGGTCTCGAACTCACACTGATCCTCCTGCCTCAGCCTCCTAAGTGCTGGGATTACAGGTGTGCGCCACCATGCCCAGCTTCATCTTGATTCTTTTTATTTATAGTTTTGAAATTTTGAAATATAGTTTCTTTTACTATCGATCTTTTGTGTCTTAATTTTGCTGTTATATCTTACTCCTTTAAGCTAATACTTCTTTTTTGCCCCCACTCCTGAGGATTGAACTTAAGGCCTTCATTCTGAGCTCCATCCCCAACCCTTTATTTTCTTTTTCTTTTTTTTTCTTTTCTTTTTTTTTTTGAATTTTTTATTTTATTTATTATTATTTTTTCTTATTTCAGAACCCTTGTTTGTTTATTCACTCATTTTCATGGCCGGCTCAGCCCACCCCAAGGGCAGGGCTGGTGCAGCATGTGGTGCCAGGGATCAAACCGTGGTCCCTGAAGCTGCCCAAGCTTCCCCAAGCAGGCGCTTTAGACCACTGAGCCATCCTGCCGGACCCCTATTTTCTTTTTCTTTCTTTTTTTTTTTTTCTGGCCAGACTGGGGTTCAAACTCATGACCTTGCACTTGCCAGGCAGGCACTTGTGCCATGGAGCTATCTCTCCAGCTCCTAGCCCTATCTTTGGAGTGCAGCAGCAAACAGAAACACTGTAATGACACCCAGGATTTGTAGGAGGGTTTCTTTTACATCAACGGGTACTGATCAGGATCACTCCCAGCAAAGCAGGCCCTGATCTCTGGTGGTCGAGGGCTTCCATGAGATAAGCAACCAGGAAGTACAGAGGCAGAACAGCTTGTCCACTGGGGATTGGTTTACGTGATGTTCACTGTAATGACCAGCTATTTATCACAGTGACCGGCTGTTTCTAAGAGACACAAGCACTGGAGCAGGCCGGGCATGGTGGCTCACGCCTGTAATCCCAGCACTGGGGAGGCTGAGGCAGGAGGATTGGTGCAAGTTCGAGACCAGACTGGGCTACAAAAGTGAGCTCAAGGCCAGCCTCAACTGCATAGCGAGACCCTGTCTCAAAAAGACAAAAAAAAAAGAACTGGAGCAGGAACTGTTGCCTGGGTAACTAAGAAACTGAGGTGGTAGACTGGTCTGGGGGGCCATTCTGCTATGACAGGGCTCACAGTCCCAGGCAGATAGCTGATGCCCAGGAGCTTGGGACAGGGCTGGGAAGAGGAAGTCAGATTGCTGCAGTCCAGGAAGGCTGGTGGGTGGTGGGGGCGGGAGATAGCTCAGCGGGCCGGGCAGGTCCTGAGTCCAATCCCCGGTACAAAAAAAAAAGGCTTCTTGCAAGAAGGGATGCCTATGACACCCAAAACACTGTCAGAGGCCATCTTTTCAGCTGCTTTTCTTCCAAGTGGCCTCATTACCTTTTTTTTTTTTTGTCTTTTTGAGACAGGGTCTCACTATGCCGTTCAGGCTGGCCTTGAGCTCATTTTTGTAGCCCAGGCTAGTCTCGAACTCACACTGTTCGTCCTGCCTCAGCCTCCCAAGTGCCTCACCACGCCTGGCTTTTTTTTTTTTTTGACAGGGCCTTGCTAAACCACTAAATTGCTTGCGGTAGGCTCCAAGTTGCAATCTTCCTGCTTCGGCCTCCTACAGTGCTAGAATTCCAAGGTGTACTCCTCTCCTCTCTGCTCCTCTCCACTGGGGCTCCTCCTACCCTAGTTATTCTTGCAGTGGGGAACTCTCCTCAAAGTGGCCTCTTTCCTGGTCTCCTCACGAGGATGTGGCTGACCCAGACTCCCCCAGGGCACCGAGCAGGGGGAGGTGGGGACTTCTTACACAGCATTTGTACAGCTCTTCAGAGGTGACTCAGGGCATGCTGTGGGGGTCCTGAGGCAGGATAGAATCTGGGAGAAACTTAGCTACTGTTAAACACACACACACACACACACACACACACACACACACACACAGACACACACACACACACACACACACACACACACACAAACTTCTCCACTAAGTTCCCTCCTTACTGGGGGCAACATTCTAGGAAACATGGATAGCCGACAAATAAAATGACAAATAGTTTTTAACATTACATAGCAGCTTAGGAGGCCTAAACAGTATTACATAAAGTGGAGGAGCTGGAGCACTGAAGAGAGGCTTGAGTTTTTCTTTGTTTAGGTTTTTTCTTTTTTTTAATGGCTGCACAGCCTGCCTTTCCTAAGCAGGCGCTTTAGATCGCTAAACCATCTCGCCCACACTTCTTTGTTTAGCTTAGTTTTGTTTTTTTGAGATAGGATTTGGCCATGTAGCCCAGGTTGGCCACAGACTCATGGAGATCCTCCTGCTTCTGACTCTCAAGTGCTGGGATTAAAGGCATGTGCCTCCATGCTCAGCCAGACTTGAGCTTTTGGTTTTTTTTTTTGTTGTTGTTGTTCTTTGTGATGAGGTCTTGCTATGTAGCCCAGCCTGGCCTCAAACTTTCATCAGTCCTGCTGTCATTACCTCCTGAGCACTAGAATGATAAGCGGGTGTCACCATGCCATATCAAAGGTGACATTTGAATTGAACACTGAAGGAGGTAAGGGAGTGAACCAGAGCATTATCTAGGATGAGAGTGGCAACATAAGCACAAGGGAGCCAGGCGTGGTGGCTCACGCCTATAATCCCAGCACTTGGGAGGCTGAGACAGGAGGATCAATGTGAGTTCGAGACCATCCTGGGCTACCAAAGTGAGCTCAAGGCCAGCCTGAACTGCACATCGGGACCCTGTCTCAAAAAGACAAAAAACAAACAAACAAAAAAAAAAAACAGGGGCCTGGCGGGATGGCTCAGTGGTCTAAAGCGCCTGTTTGGGAAAGCTTGGGCAGCTTCAGGGACCACGTTTCGATCCCCGGCACCACATGCTGCGCCAGCCCTGCCCTCAGGGCAGGATGACCCAGCCATAAAAATGAGTGAATAAACAAAGGTTCTGAAACAAGAAAAAAATAAAAATAAATAAATAAAACAAAACAAAAAAATCTACAAGGGCTCTGAGGGAGGAATGAGTCTGATGTATCCTAGTGCCAGGAAGGGGAGGTGTGGGTGGACAGGGCCAAGGAGCAGACTAAAGCTGGGCATGGTAGTGCATGAGTAATCCCAGCACTTGGGAGGCTGAGGCAGGAGGATTGGTGTGAGTTCGAGACCAGCCTGGGCTACAACAGTGAGCTCAAAGCCAATCTGAACTGCATAGCGAGACCCTGTGTCACAAAGACAAAAAAAAAAAAAAAAAGAAAAAAGGAGACTGAGGGGCCTAGGGACTCCCAGGTTATGGCCCAAAACTTGGCTCTGGGGTTCTGGGGGTAGCTCAGTGGTACAAGCTTGCCCAGCATGCTTGAGGGCCTTGCGCTCAATCCTCAGCCCTGAAAAAACAAATAATTGGCCTTCACTTACCCATCTTGGACTTGTTTTCATCTCAGAGTGTACCGGAGCGGGTTCTCAAGAGGAGATTGCTAAACCTTTAGGAATTTTGCAAGCCAGTGTTTAGCTTGGACTAAAAATTAAATTCTACAAACTTTTACAAAGTAAATAACTTATATCCAAACAAAGTTAATGCATGATGTGGTGACGCACTCCTGTTTCCCCAGCATTTTGGACGGCTGAGGCAGGAGGATCAAAAGCTGGAGCCTTGCCTGGGCCACTTGGCCTCTTAATGAGACCCTGTCCCAAAATAAAAAATAAAACAGGGTTGGGGTATAGCTTCATGAAGAGCTTCTGGGTTCAGTGCAGCACATATATAAAGTTCCTGGGTTCAGTGCCCAGTACTGGAAACCGAAACAAAACAAAAACATCAGCCCAGTGCCGTGTCATACACCAACAACCCCAGCACTCAGGACTGAGGCAGGATGACAGAAGCAAGTTCAAAGCCAGACTGGGCTGCACAGTGAGTCCCTGTACACGCACGCACGCGCGCGCGCACGCACACACACACACACGCATACACACACACACACACACACACACACACACACACGAAAAAAGGTAATATAACTAATATTTATTGTTTCCTAATTCTTTTTTTTTTGGTGGGGGGGGGGCTGGGAATTGAACTCAAGACCTTGCACTTGCCTGGCAAGCACTTACTCTACTGAGCCACTGCTTCCTAATTCTTTTTTTTTTTTTTTTTAAATAGCTGGCTCAGCCTGCCCTGGGTGTGGGTCTGGTGCAGCATGTGGTGCTGGGGATCAAACTGTGGCTCCTGCGGCGGCCTAAGCTTTCCTCAGCAGGTGCTTCAGACCACTGAGCTGTCTCACCAGCACCTTCCTACTACTTTTTACTTGTTGGAGGGCTGGAAAGAGAAGCTGAGGCTCCCACCTGCAGGGGTGGCAAGCATGCTACCACTGAGCTGTACTGCCAGCAGTCCTTCCTAATTATGCTTTAATGTATTTAGTACAGGGTCTCAGTATGTAGCTTGACTGGTAGTAATCCTGTTTTGAGCCCGCTTAGCACTGATATTACAGGTGTGCACCACCATGCCCCATCTCAGTGGCTGACTCAGTCAACTTGGGGACGGGGCTGGTGTGGCCTATGATTCTGGGGATCAAACCCCAGTCACTGCATTTGCCTAAGCAGGCACTTAGTCTGCTGAACTATCTCTCCAGGCCCTCATCTTTCCCAATTCTTTTCTTTTGTTTTGTGTTATTTTGCTATTTATGAGACAGGATCTTGATGGGTAGCCAGGTTACCCTCAAGTTCAAGTGATCCTCCTGCATCAGCCTTCCAGTGCTGGGAACACAGGTGTGTATGCCACCATGCCTGGCTCTTCCTGATTCTTTTAGTACATTTTACTCTATTTTTTTTTTTTCTGGTACTGGGGATTGAACTCAGGACCTTGCACTTGCCAAGCTCATGCCAGGTGCTCATGCCACTGAGCTATATCCCTGGCCCCACATTTTACTATTGACCATGCTCTTGGGATTAGTCCTGCTTCAAAGTGGAAATGACATATATGGGTAGGACCTTGGTTCTCCTTTCCAAATTCTGCATTTAGTAATGTCAGTCTAGTTATGAGGGCCGGGCGTGCTGGCACGTGCCTGTAATTCCAGCACTTGGGAGGCTGAGGCAGGAGGATCAGTGGTGAGTTTGAGACCAGCCTGGGCTACAAAAATGAGCTCAAGGCCAGCCTGAGCTGCATAGTGAGACCCTGTCTCAAAAAGACAAAAAATAAATATAAATAAATAAATAAATAAAAAATAGTTATGAGGAGTAAGAGGTGTGATGAAAAATTTTGATGAATACTTGCATTTTAAAAATGCATTGCAGGGGCTGGGGAGATAGCTCTGTGGCATAAGTACCTGCCTGGCAAGTGCAAGGTCGTGAGTTTGAACCCCAGTCCCACAAAAGAAAAAATAAAAAAGCATGACAGGGGCCAGCAAGACGGTTCAGTGGTCTAAAGCACCTGCTTAGGCAAGCTTAGTAAACCATAGGGACAGCAATTTGATCCCAGCACCACATGCTGTGCCAGCATCACCCGCAGGGCAAGCTGAGCTGGCCATAATACAAAAAAAAAAAAGCATTACAAAAAAACACATTACATACTTAGTTCAATCCCCGATCCCGAAAAAAGAAAGGAGGAAAGAAAGAAAGAAAGAAAGAAAGAAAGAAAGAAAGAAAGAAAGAAAGAAAGAAAGAGAAAAGAAAAACCCGGGCGTGGTGGCGCACACCTATAATCCCAGCACTCGGGAGGCTGAGGCAGGAGGATTGATGTGAGTTTGAGACCAGGCTACAAAAGTGAGCCCAAGGCCAGCCTGAACTGCATAGCGAGACCCTGTCTCAAAAAGACAAAAAAAAAAAAAAAAAAAAAAAAAAAAAAAAAAAAAAAAAAAAAAAAAAAGAAAAGAAAAGAAAAAAGAAACCGGGAATGGTGGTTCACACCTGTAATCTCAGCACTTGGGAGGCTGAGGCAGGAGGATTGGTGTGAGTTCAAGACCAGCCAAGGGCTACAAAAGTAAGCTCAAGGCCAGCCTGAACTGCATAGTGAGACCCTGTCTCAAAAAGACAAAGAAAAAGCATTATATAGCTGAGCAGAATAGGCACCGGCTTTGGCAAGTGCAAAGACCAGGATTTGATCCCAGTGCCTCATGTCATACTAGCCACACCCCCTAGGGGCACTGAGCTGGTGACAGAGGCTGGGCTTGGTGCATGCCTGTAAGCCCAGTGCTGGAGAGGCTGAAAACAGGAGGATCACTATGAGTAGGAGCTGTGTAGTGAGACCCTGTGCCAAATACATAAAAATGAAAAAAAAATGCATAACAGGAGGGCGTGGTGGTACACACCTGTAATCCTAGCACTTGGGAGGCTGAGGTAAGAGGAACATTGTGAGTTTGAGACCAGCCTGGTCTACAAAGTAAATTCAAGGCCAGCCTGAACTACATAGTGAGAGCCTATCTTAAAAGGAAAAATAAAAAATCATTACAGTAAAAGACATATTGTGGGGCCTGGCAGGATGGTTCAGTGGTCTAAAGCGCCTGCTTAGGAAAGCTTAGGTTCCTGCAGGGACCACAGTTGGATCCCCAGCACCACATGCTGCACCAGTCCTGCCCTCAGGGCTGGCTGAGATGGCCATAAAAATAAATAAACAAACAAACAAAAGTTGAGAAACAAGAAATAAATAAATAAATAAATAAAAATTATTTAAAAATGAGTGAATAAACAAAGGTTCTGAAACAAGAAAAAAATAAATAAATAAAATAAAAAATTATTAAAAAAAAAAAAAAAGACAGGTTCTCTCTATGCACATCAGGCTGGCCTTGAACTCACTGTGTAGCCCAGGCTGACATTGAACTCATAGCAATCCTCCTACGTCACCCTCCTAAATGCTGGGATTACAGGTATGCACGACCATGCCCACCTGATTCCCCTCCTCCCCAATCCTGTAGGCGGCACCCCTCAGGTTCCTCCACTGAATGATAGCACCTCTCCCCCCAAGTGATCCAGTTCAGTCCTTTCTTCCGTCAGGCTGTGTAGTGTTCCCTTGTGGGGCCCGCTGTGACGTTTTGGTCATAGCAAATAGTGCCCACGTGCCAGCCTGCAGTTGCAACATAAGCAATGTGGACTGTTCCCAGGAGGCCGGACTGTGCTGCTCGAAGCCAATGTGCCAGAGAGCACAGGCTGCTCCTACGGCTCAGCTCTGTCACTTGGAACCGTGAGTTCCCCCTGCTGCTGGACTTGGCCTTTATACTCAGGCCTTGTCCTTCACCTTCCTGGAAGAAGGTGGCAGGGTGACCTTGTTGTGACTCCTTGTCTGTCCACATAACTGAGACTCTGTCCCCTGAATGACTGTATTACAACACCCTCATGGGGGGCTCCCTTGCTCTTGGATTCCCAGGGCCTCTCCCCCAGCCTAGAGCTGCTGGTCCAGGCCCTGTGCCAATTTGTCCTGTTTCTGGTCTTCAGCACAATCTGGAATTGCCTGGCTCAGCAGGGTGAAAAGTCATCATCCAGCTGGCTCTGGCGTGGTGGGCTTCAGGCCTTGAGCAGTGCCTTGGGCCAGCCTGAGTCTATCCCCTCAGTCCTGTCCTAGCTAGCACTCCGGTGGTCCCGGCTGTCGCCATGCTGTGTCTACTTCACTATCATTAATTGGGGTCTTTTGGGTACTGGAAGTTGAACCCAGGACTTGTGCTTGTCACACAGGCACCGTGCCTGCTGAGCTGTGCCTCCAGTCCTCCACTGCAATGAAAATGATGAGGCAGGAGGTGCTTGAAATAAAATAGAAGTAGTGGGGTACACCTGTAGTCCCAGCTGCTCAGGAGGCTGAGGTGGGAGGATCCCTGTGTCTCAGAGTTCAAGGCCAGCCCTGGCTACTTGGCAACTCAACAAAAGCTTGCATGAATGAAAGGGAAAGAAACACTGACCCCTAGATTGCTAAACTGGGCTCAAGCTGAGATCTTCCTGCCTCAGCCTCCCAGAGTACTTAGATCATAAACATGGTACAGTGCTATGGGATTGTGACAATTTCCTTGTCTTTATAAAGATAGGATTGGGAAGGTTCGTGGGGTTTTTTGTTTTGTTTTGTTTTGTTTTTTGACTAGCTCAGGCTTCCTTAATGGTGGGGGATTAAACTGGGGTCCCCTGTGGTCCCCTGTGCCTGACAGGAATTTCCACTCAGGGATTTTATCCACTGAGCTAACCCAAAAGCCCCCTGTCAAGATAGGATTGGGCTCACCAGTGCATAGCATGTTTTCACATGTCATGTTCCTGGGTTACTTTTCAGGCAACAACTACCTTTTGCCCTCGCTACTCAAAAATTCTGGAACTTTTCCCCTGGGCCTGGGATGACTTTGCCAAGGGCCTACTAATAACCACTCAGACTTGCTTCCTTCTGCTGAAGTGCAAATTCTGTTTTTTTCCTTTGTGGGACCAGGGTTCGAACTCATGACTGCACTTACCAGGCAGACAGGCACTTGTGCCACGGAGCTATCTCCCTGGCTCCTAAAGTGCAAATTCTGACACCTATCATTCCTCGCTTGGAGGAGGCTGAGGAAGGAGAATGAAAACCTGGGCCCAAGCCTGGGCACTGTGGCGACCTAGGGAGGCTCTCTCTGCATGTAGAAGACAAAAAAGGCTCATTGTTAGAGAGTGCTTGCTGTGTGTGTGTGTGTGTGTGTGTGTGTGTGTGTGTGTGTGTGTGTGGTTCCGGGTTCAGTCCTGAGTTAAAAAAACAAAAGGTCCAGGCCCAGGCCCCTATGTGGCTGACAAAGCCAGGCAGGTGCTTTGTTCTCTTTCCTTTCCTTTTGTTTTTATTCCTTCCCTTAAGTCGAGTCAGCTCCCAGGAGGAAAATCTACTCCAGAGCGCCTGTAGCCCCACACAGTCCATGGCAGGGAGGTCCCAGACTCAAAGTGTCCTGGTTCTTCATGGCCCTCTGCTCTGGGCTGAGGTGGCACCCACAGGGTCGCTGTGTTCAGGCAGGGTCCGCTCAGATCTTGCTGTAGACGGTCCATCTCCCCTCTCCGCCTCCCCCAGCAGCCCGGCCAGCACCCCTCTCTGCTTCTTGCCCGGATTCAGGTGGGGCTTCCCCACGAGGACTCTGACTTTCCTGTCCCAACCCCACCTCCCGCAGTGCGCCAGCGCCTGCTCCTCCCCCTTCAGCAGGGGCTTTGTCGCCTCCCCCAACTCCCAGACTATCCTGCTTTTCCATAGTCCCACAGAAGGAGGGCCTGGGTCTCAGGACGGTCCCCTTCCTGAGGGCAGTCAAGAAGTGGCCGTCCTTCTCCCCCATGCCGTTGTCCTGTTCTGACCCCTTGGGAAGGACAAACGCATCAGATGTCCTTCTATCCAGGTCACTGGAGCCAGGGAAACCTGTGGAGTTCACAGGCAGGTCGGGAGTAGTGGACACGCTTTGACCCTGGGAACTGCCCCTGCTACCCTTTCCCCAGGTGAGGGGTAGGTAGGTGGGCAGGACTGTAGGATAGGAGGCTTCAGGTCCTCCAGGTGCAGCAAGCCCAGCAACGACATTGCCACAAGCCACAGGGCCGGGGCCGAGGCCAGGTCGGTCTGCGGGGGAGGCCCTTGGAGCCGAAAAACCAGCTCTCAGCTAACTCTTAAATAAATCATGCGGATGGAGGAAGGGAGGGCAGGGCAGGGCGCTCTCCAGTTCTCCAGGCCAGAGGCAACAGAGTCTGGGCCTCTGACACCCTGTGCCCAAGAGTCCGGCTGAAGCCACCTCCTTTCCTTCCGGCTTCTGAGTCAACTCACATTCCTGAATTTCCCACTGTGTGCCCGCTCCAGGCAGGGCCCTATGGGGGTTCTGCAGGGCCACAGCAGAGGTGGAGATGTTCCCCCAGCCAGTTCCTGGAAGGGCCAGACCTGTCCCCAGGCAGTGACTGAGACAGTGACCTCGAAGGGTGGGCAGAGCTGGGCAGGGGGATGTTTCAAGGGCCCAGGGAGTTCCGGATTAGCTGAGGCATGGAGCACTCAGGGGAGCCCTGAGTGGAGATATGAAGATGTGACATGAGGACAGCAGTATATAGGATGCAGACACTGAAGCCACATGGCGGATTGAGAGGCCAGAGGGCAACCATGGAGCTGGTAGACCAGTGCTTCTCATGTGGCTTTGGACTCGAGATGCTTCTCATGTGGCTTTGGACCCGAGACATGAGATACGCAGGGTAATGTCTGTGTCCCTTGCGGTGTAATGTGCACACACACACACACACACACACACACACGCATACATTTTTGTTTTTTTTGTGGGACCAGGGTTCGAACTCACGACCTTGCACTTGCCCAGCAGGCACTTGTGCCTCGGAGCTATCTCCCCAGCCCCTACGCATAAATTTTTTATTGTTTTTGTTTTTTGAGACAGAGTCTTGCCATGTAGCTAGCCAGGCTGGCTTCACCCTTGTGGTGATCCCCCGTCTCAGCCTCCCATGTATTAGAATTATAGGTGTGCACCAGCATGCCAGCTTAAACCATAGTGCTTAAATGGAAATTTCACAAAACAGTGATTAGTTCTGCACTGGATTCTGGTATTTAATATTTCATTTTCTTTGATACTGGGAACTGAACCCAAGGCTTCTTGCTAAATTTTTTTTTTTTTTTTTTTTTTTTTTTTTTTTTTTTTTTTTTGTCTTTTTGAGACAGGGTCTCACTATGCAGTTCAGGCTGGCCTTGAGCTCACTTTTGTAGCCTAGGCTGGTCTCGAACTTGCACGGATCCTCCTGCCTCAGCCTCCCGAGTGCTGGGATTACAGGCGTGAGCCACCACGCCCGGCTTCTTGCTAAATTTGACTGCTTAGGGGCTGGGGAGATAGCTCTGTGGCACAAGTGTCTGCCTGGCAAGTGCAAGGTCATGAGTTCAAACCCTGGTCCAGCAAAATAAATAAATAAATAAATAAATAAATAAATAAATAAATAAATAAATAAATACATTTGACTGCTTAGTTAAGATCAACTATGGGGCCTGGCAAGATGGCTCAGTGGTCTAAAGTGCCTGCTTAGGAAAGCTTGGGCGGCTGCAGGGACCGCAGTTCGATCCCTGGCACCAGATGCTGCGCCAGCCCTGCCCTCAGGGCAGGCTGAGCTGGCCAAAATAAATAAATAAATAAATAAACAAAAGTTCTGAAACAAGAAAAAAAAAGATTATCTAATTTATTTTGAGATTCACTAATTGTTTCATATCGTAGGTTGAAATGTTTTTTTTTTAAGAATTTTTTATTTTATTTTTTTCTTGGTTCAGAACTTTTGTTTGTTTATTTATTTTTATGGCCGGCTCAGCCTGCCCTGAGGGCTGGGCTGGCGCAGCATGTGGTGCCAGGGATCAAACCGCAGTCCCTGCAGCCGCCCAAGCTTTCCTAAGCAGGTGCTTTACACCACTGAGCCATCCTGCCGGGCCCAGAAATAAATAAGTTTATTGCTTGACACCTCAGGTTTGAAAGTGTCCAATGACAAATGCAACTTAAAAAAAAAAACACAACTTTTTCTTTTGTGTATGTGGGGCCAGGGTTCGAACTCACAACCTTGCACTTGCTAGGTAGCCACTTGTGCCATGGAGCTATCTCCCCAGACCCCCAAAATACAACTTTA
>PVJA010050926.1:0-13049 GCA_004027025.1 Myocastor coypus | reverse complement strand
CAGAACAGTGAGCCCAAAAAAACTTTTTCTCTCCAAAAGTTAATTTCCCTGAGGACTTTTTATGCTGATATAAATCTGTCTTGGACTATAACACTGGATATTTTCTACTACTAACTCTGTAAGGTAACTCAGAAACATGACATAGTGCCTTCAAAACAGGGAGAAGAACATAAACTAACAGGTTCAAAGTGCATGACATCATAAGTCACAACCCAGCCAGTAGCACGGTCCGCATGATTTCATAAGACTTCCCTAGCTCCCAAGGTTCATTGGAGAGAAGCACAAAGATAGTCTAGGTTGGATGAGTTCCACAGAGTCATTAGGTCTGGATCTTAGGTGAAAACAATCTAAGCTAATGGGAGTAAGAGACTAGGAAAAATGCCAAAGGATAGACAGGATCAAATTTGGTACAAGCTTATATTTCTAAATACCTGTGTAAAAATATGTAGCTGCTTCGATCATATTCCATAGAGATTTATTAGAATACCAATGATTTATGGAAAATACCAAATCCAAGTCTAAGATATATGATATTCAGAAACACAGTGATACTAAGCTCAAGCACCGATGTTTTAGATTAATTGTATCACTAGCTTTTCTTCTGGAGGGCTAAGAATATAAGTTTACAGACCAAAAATTAGAGACATAAAAAATTGGCTATAGGGATAGCCAACATTTTGGCACTAGCTCTTCAAGGTCAGCGAGGACTTAGGACAGGACAGAACCTGTGTTACAATATCCTATAACTCAGTTGTTTCCCAAATTTTCTGCTCAAGGAGATTAAGGAACCACAGAGGAGAGGGATTGAAGGCAAGTAATGTGCCCAAGGTGAGTCAGCTGGAGAGAAAACATTCTCTCATGCTTTCACAGAGAGCAAATTGGTCAAGCAATGGCCATGACTCATCCAGATGGCTGACACTGACAACAGTTCTACAAAGCACTGTACATGGATCCAAAGTAAATTCTGAGGGGGTTTTGCTGACCTTGGGAGGTATGAAGCCTACATGTTTTTTTTTGTTTGTTTTTTGTTTTTTTGTTTTTTTTTTTGGCTTTTTGAGACAGGGTCTCGCTACGCAGTTGAGGCTGGCCTTGAGCTCACTTTTGTAGCCCAGGCTGGTCTCGAACTCGCACTGATCCTCCTGCCTCAGCCTCCCGAGTGCTGGGATTACAGGCATGCGCCACCACGCCCGGCTCGAAGCCTACATGTTTTGTTATACAGGTCTTGCTTTAACTTGCCCTTAACCACCCAGCAGAAAAATTTAAACATGCTGCATAAAATATAAGGGTAGGGCCCGGCGGGGTGGCTCAGTGGTCTAAAGCGCCTGCTTGCGAAGGCTTGGGCGGCTTCAGGGACCGCGGTTCGATCCCCGGCACCACATGCTGCGCCAGCCCTGCCCTCGGGGCGGGCTGAGCCAGCCATAAAAATGATTGAATAAACAAACAAAGGTTCTGAAGCAAGAACCAAATAAATAAATTATTAAAAAAAATATATAAGGGTAGTTTAATATACTGAAGTGTAAAAGGCTCAAATCAACAGCTTACAACATTGCCACTTTCACCAGTAGCACACTGCAATTGTGGAACATTTGACTATACATACAACTATTTTCTCTTAGGTCAAAGAGAAGAAATCTATTGTACCAATAACCATTAGAAAATTTATCATGTCTACATCCTGCATCCTGTATAACTACAAGGAGGACGACAATATGAATTGTATCAATTATGGTGAATGTACTACTAACGTGTTTTGAAATTGTCACATTGCAATTTCTTATTAAAAGTAATTAAAATAAAAAATCTAAGCTAACATAACTTTCTGTGTTACATACAGAAATTTATTGAAAAATAATGAAAACATACTTTGTTTCAGGTACACACTATTTAGTTTCCAATTCTGTTTACAACACAGGAATCTTTGAACAGGCATTGTAGAAGAAAAGAATCTATTTCCAGCACACAAGCAATGCTGATATTAGAGGTAATAGAAAATCATTCCCTGACAATGTACTGTAATTCAACAAAAAGCAAGAAGAGAAAAATTATCTTTAAATTCACATTGTTGTCCTGCCATCCCAACCCCTTCGCTGTGATTGTGTTTGAGACTGGGTGTGGTGGCGCACACCTGTAATCCCAGCCCTTTGAGAGGCTGAAAACAGGAGAATCTCTATGAGTCCGATCTGTGTAGTGAGACCCTGTAGATTCTGTATCCCCTGTCTTAAATATATAAAAAAGAAATAAATTCTCATTGTTGTAATCTCAGCTTTAGTACTTAAATATGGTGTTATTTACAATTCAGTTTTTCCAAGTATCATTCTCTAAGTTTTCTATACATATCATAATATTTGATTCACAAAGTTGAAACAAATGAGCTGACATTCCAAATCAAAACTCTTGAAAAATGCACTGCATTTTAAGTTCCTTTCATCATTCATTTTTTTTTCTCTGCTCTCTACTGTAGAGCACTTAATGAATCCCTTTGTTCTGCTAGTAGAGGGATCTAATTTTGTACCTGTATTTCCAACAAATCTTCTAGTAAGGATCAGTTACTCTTACCATCTTTCACTTTCATACATACTCCAGAAAATCTGCAAAACTGTTCACAGAGGTACCTTGTTGCTAAAATTTTCAAGGGAATTAGTTTATTTTTATTCAATTTAATTTATTTTATTTTAGTTTTGGAACCAGGGATTGAACTCAGGCCCTTGTTCTTGCCAGGCAAGCACTTATTCTGCTGCTCTCTCCCCAGCCCTCAAGGGAACTAAATTAAAACTCATCCCCTTGGTGAGCATTCTTTAGCAGTATTGTTTTCTGAGAATTGCTACAGTAGAGATGTCTTTTCTTGCCCTGTACCCTATACTGATAGTCATGATGTTTACCTCTTACCCATTTTCTGACACCTGTTTTCAATATGAAATAGGTTGCACAGTGCCAGTGAGGATAATTTGAAATATTTGTGTCAGTCAAGTTCCCTTTTCCTCTTTAATTTTCATAATTCAGCAGTTTGGTATCTTTGAAATCCCTGATTGTGAAATGAAGACAAGTGAAGTCCTTTTCAATGACTTAATTTATGATACAGTATGAGAGCTGAATGGTCATGGGAATGAAGACAGCCTGCCCCTCATGACCTGGCTTCTTTCTTCCTTTGGCATTTGTCAAATTGCCACATTTCTCCTTTTATACATGCTAAAGAAAAATTAATATAGAGCACATCTGTGCTAAAGATTCTCCTTTGAAATCTCAGTATTAGAATATAGCATGCAAGACTTTAAAAAGAAATGGAAAATATATATCTTATATTTAACAATAGATTCCTTCTGAAATTTCATCATTCTCAATAAGGACAAATTGACTCATTTCTTTCTTAATTCATTTGTATTTTTATATTTATTATTATTATTATTATTTTCTTGTTTCAGAACCTTTGCTTGTTTATTCACTCATTTTTATGGCCGGCTCAGCCCGCCCCGAGGGCAGGGCTGGCGCAGCATGTGGTGCCAGGGATCGAATCGCGGTCCCTGAAGCCACCCAAGCTTTCCCAAGCAGGCGCTTTAGACCACTGAGCCAACCCACCGGGCCCCTTCATTTGTACTTTTGTTTGTCTTGATTTTAAATAGAAAGATGAAAAATTTTACATTTACTTTTCTTATATTGATCATGTATCTACTTTTTGACAGGCATTCCAAGCATATTTTTACTGTCATGCATTACTATCCATAGTGTCAGAAACATTTTGGTGGTGCCTAGGACCATTGTGTAATTCATCCCGTGTATGTAAGTGCATGACATTGCCCGTGCCATGCTTCCTATCTTTTCTGTTGGCAGTCACTTCATTGTTTTACCCTTAAGTCCTTGATTTCCATTCAGCTGTGTTATGCCTGTCTAATTTTATTTCTTCTTTTGAGTTCTTACACTAGGGAGACTGTAAGATATTTACACATGTAGGTCTGGTTTATTTTGCTTTGAAGATCTATGTTATATACATTATGAAAGCAAAGTATTTTGGGCTAAGTAAATATAGTATAAAGACTAAATGAAAAATATATTAAGTTACTATAGCTACCATTGTCTGGCAAGAAAAACTGTTTAAACATATGTAAGTTGTAACATGAAAAACAAAGTTTCTTTAGGCACAAATATGTACTTTGTGTATAAAACCAAAATTAGTTTTTATTGCTTAAAATAATCTATTATAAGAATATTTCATGTATGTTTCTTGGAATCCACAAAGGAAAAACATTGTAGTACATACACAAAATATTTAAGGAGACACATCAGAGTGTAACACTTCAGAGACCATTACTTTGGGGCTGTCAAGATAGCTCAGAGGACTACAGCTCCTGCACAGGGAAGCTTAGGAAAGCACAGGTGCTGCAGTTCAATCCTGGGCACCACATGCCACCCCATCCCTGCCCCCAAGGCAGAAGGAGCCAGCTAGAGTCCAGGTGTAGTGGTGCCTGCCTACAATTGCAGGGCTGCAGAGGCTGAAAGCAAGAGGATCACTGTGAGTCTGAGCTGCGTAGTGAGACCCTGTAACAACCAAACTCATAAAACAAACAAAGAAAAATCTCATCGTATCGCAAATACAAATATCCAAATGAAGAAAGAAATAAATGAGGTACAAATTACAAAACAATAATTGTGTATAATGGCAAGCTTTTGATGTTACTTTAAACGTAAATAGATTCAATATTCAGTCAAAGGCTTATGGTGACTAAAAAGACTTTTGAAATAGTTAATTATATGCTGCCTATAAGAATATCATGCTACTTTTAAGAATACATAAAATCCAAAGGGAAAGAAATTAATACAAATATTTTATATGAATAGAAACCAAAGAGTAAAGGTTGCCATCCCTACATAAAAACAAAGTTGCACACTGATGAATAATGAAGTCTTCTCTTCAATAGTAAGATATAACAAATTATAAGCAGGTATGTGTAACAGATCGGATAATCTAAAGATATGAAATAAATATCAAAAGAACTGAGGGTGAAGTAGAATAAAGAGATATTTGATATCCTACTTTCTACTACTGACAACGTCAATAGACAGGAAATCAAAAAGGAATCAATCAGTGTGTACTATACCTGATACCAAATAGATCATAATGGACATGTTTAGAATATCTCATCCAAGCAAGAAGCATGATCCATCTTTTCAAGGACACAGAATATTCTCTACAATAGATCTAGGTAGACTACAAAAATTTAGAAAGAGTGCAGTCAAATACCTATTGTGTCTATAGTTGTATAAAACTAGAAATGGATAATATGGAAAATTCAGAAGTCCCACAAACATACAAAAGTAAGATGACAGGGCTAGGGAGATATCTCAGTAGAATAAGTGCCTGCCTGGAAGCACAAGGTCTTGAATTCAATCCCCAGTACCACCAAAAAATAAATAAATAAATAAATAAATAATAAATAAATAAATAAATAAATAAATAAAACGATATGATACAGGAGAACTGATTAAAACACATTTAAGGGCTGGCCAACAAGCTAAGCAGATTAAAACACCTACAAGCAGGTGCAGGGGCCAAAGATTTGATCCCTGGGCCTGCCGTGCTGGCATAACCCTCGGGACATACTAAGAGCGCATTGGGACTGGGCATGGTGGCATGTGCCTGTAATACCAGCTCTTGGAAGGCTGTAAACAGGTGAATTATTACAAGTCCAATCTAGTATTGAGATCTGAACACCCTATAGACGCTTCACAAAAATATATAAAAAATTCAAATAAATAACCCAATATTTTATTTCAGGAGACTAGATAAATAAAAATAAAGTAAGAACAAATATCGTGGAAAGGAGAAATTGAAAAATATTACAAAGCTAAATAAAATATAGGTTACAAAATTAGTACACACTGTAAAATATTGACTTTTTTTTTTAAAAGATAAAACAGACAAGCCAGTAAGTAGACTAAGAAAAGAAGACTCCAGTAAATGAAGAATTAGAAAGGAATCACTGACACTGATATTACTGAAATACAAAGGATAATAAGATACTATTATGAACTCTATGCAAGTACTTGGATTTCAATGGAGAGGTGGGTAATTCCTAGAAACATCTATCTTAGCATGCGCTAAAGAGCTTGACGCAGTGGCGCATACCCGTAATTTCATCACTCTGAGAGCCTAAAGTCAGAATTGCAAATTCAAACTCAGCCTGGGAAAATTGATGACTTAGTGAAGATCCGTCTCAAAATGACGTAAGTTATCTAGGGATAAGTCCACTGTAAAGGCTTTGGATTCAGTCTCAGTGCCACACACATGTTAAGGAAAAGGCTGGAGCATTGTTTGAACAGATCTCATGTAAAAGGAATTACGTTAGTAATAAAAGGTTTCCCATTAAAATCCAGCATCTTATGTTTCTGTGACAGAATTCTATTAAATTTTTGAGAAAGAATAAACATCAATCCTCAAAAACTGTTTTAGAAAAGGAAGTTTTCCAAACTCATATATAAGGTCAATATTATTATCATGGTTTCAAAACAAGCATCAAACATGAGAAACAGCTACAGGCCCATATTTCTGATGAACTTAAATTTTCTTGGCAAAAATGCTCAAAAATGCTCAAATTCAATTACACATTCAAATAATCTTTTACTAGGATCAAGGAGTGCAAAGATTATTCAGTACCTGTAATTGTCTTATGATAAAATATGTTAGCAGAGTGGAGACGAAAACACTATGACTATCACAGTAGATACAAAAAAGCACTTCAGAAAATTTGCTGCGACTAAATTTGTTCATAACGCAACTTTCCACAGAATTAAGTATAGAGGCAACACAGTTTCACACGATGAAGAGCAGATGTGGCAGCAGCAGTCCAGATGTGCAGCCGCAGTGGAACAGATTGCTGAGAGACCCAAGAAAATATGCGGAGACGGCTTTGGGGGCGGGTGGGGGGGGGAGGCCTATTAAAATATGAACAGCAGTGGGTTGGGTTACTTCAGATTCACAACAACAGCAAAAGAAATAGAGGTCAGGAGAGTCTCTAGACGAGTCAAAGGTGGTGGTCTGTGTAGGAATTTTCCAGAAAGACTGGTGACTGTGGGTCAGGTAGAGAGCTAAGCAGAGAGAATTTGCACTACCTAGTGTGGACTCTCAGTCACTTCTCAGGGTTCTGTTCTGTATTTCATTATTGCAAGGAGAGGGGTCTGGAGATTAAGCTACTTAGCATGGTGGCTTAATTTATTCTGTTGCATCATCAGCCTTCCAGTGAAGGATAGTTTCATCAACAAAAGGTTTTTGGGAAATCAGATAACCATACAGTGGAAACTTAAATTAGATCCTACCTCATGATATGCTAAAATCAACTCAAAGTTGAATAAAAAGTAAAATAATTATACTAGAAAATATAAAACTGGTAAAAACAACATAGGAAAGAATTTCCTTGGGTAATGAAATATGGGCTATGATCTCAACAAGGTAGGTAGTAATGTTCCGATAAACAAAAGGAATTTCATCAAACATAAAAGCATCAGGGTTTGGAGGTATAGCTGAGTGGCACAGCGTCTGCCTGGCAAGTGTGAGGTCCTGAGTTCAATCCTTGGTACAAAGAAACAAACAAAAGATTAAAACACTAAGGCTTCTGCATTGTAAAAGATAACTTACTGAACATATTTTTAAATTATGTACTTGACAGGTAGGTATTTGAAATATGTAAGGAATTGAAACTATTCTATAGTGAAGTAAAGGTTTTGTTTGTTTGTTTGTGGTTTTGGTTTTGGATTTTTGTGGCTAGCTCAGGCTGCCTTATGCAAGGGTCCAGTGCATCTGTGGAGCTGGGGATCGAACAATGGTCCCGGCACCTGAGAAAGTTTTCCCAAGCTTTAAACAACAGAGCTAACCCAAAGGCCCACTGCACAGTGAAGTAACAACAACAAGAAAAATTAATAAAAGGGGATAAAAGCACCTGAATATACATTTCTCAGAAGATATGCTAAATGATCAATAAATGTATTAAAAATACTCCCAGCGTTAATTGAACGATTGGAATTTAAAATCTACATTCCAATTAATATAAACAGTTCTTCATAGCAAACTTCTTCATCAGCTCAGTGCGGGAGCTGAGGCAGGACGATGGCACAGTTCCTACCCTGGGATCTTAGGCAAATGAATTGCCATAATTCAAAAGAAGAATTAAGCCAAATGTGGTGGTCTACGTCTGTAATCCCAGCACGCAGGAGGCTGAGGCTGTAGGGTCACCATGAGTTGACACCAGCCTGAACTACACAGTGAGAACTTACCTCAAAACACTGAAATATATAAATCAATAAGAAATATAATTGTTGCTATAGATACATAGACCAAGGAAACTTTGGGTGCACTTAGGTCAGAATATAAAATAGTACAACCATTATGAAAATAACATTAGAAAAGTTTCTCAAAAAACTAGAAATAAAGCTACCACACACATCTGGGCCTTTATTGGAGGAACTGGAAACAAGTACATCGAAGCCACAACTGCTCTCCATGAGCATCGCTGCACGGTTACAGCAGTGAAGAAGAGGAGCCAGCTTCATCCTCCATCACGACTCAGGGCTGATGGAACTGCACGGCGCATGCGTACACAGTGAAATGATTCGGTCTCTAGAAATAAGGAAATCTGTGCCCGGCAAAGTAATTCAGCAGTCCAACACACCTGTTTAGCCAAACTTAGACAAGCACGCAGAGACCTCGGTTGGATCCCTGGCACCACATGCTGCGCCAACCACACTCTGCCCCTGCAAGGTGGGCCTGAGTCGTCCACAATAAATAAATAGAAAAGATAGATAGATATAGATAGATAGATAGATAGATAGATAGATAGATAGATATGATAGATATAAAGACAGAGATCTTTTGTTTTTTGAGAATATAAAAGAACGTGGAAGACATTATGCTACTGACATAAATCGCACAGGACGCAAGTAATTTATCATCTTTGTGGAATGAAAAAAAGTTGAAACTCATAGAAGGATAGCAACCTAACATGAAGTTAAAAAAAAAAAAACATGCAAAGTCAGACTTCATACGCTCTACTCAGAAAGGAAGAAAATAATATGGATAAATCTGACCGCATTAACAGGTTAATTAGCAGAAAATGGAAACATTATCAAAATTAAAAATCCTACAGCTGAAAAGTATTAGATAAATGAATATGTCCTGAAATTATCTCACTCCACATAAATGAAAGAACAACAACAACAACAACAAAAAAAAAAGCCCAGAACTGGTAAATGATCAAAGATAATGAGTAATCTACCTTAAAAAATAAATTAAAAAAGGATGAGAGAGAGTTTAACAAAAAGTCTATAAACTTCTCATTTGTAATCATATCGAACACTGTTTATCCATTTAAAATGTGAGAGAGCCCTTAGAAAAGGAACAGCCATTTACACAGAGATGATGCCAATAATTCAGTAAATTAATTTTTAAATTTTTTATTCATTTTAATGAGAAACAATAGCAATGAAACAGTTTTAAAAGAAGTTAGTAGGACAGTTATAATAATTAATACAGTGCGTATTGTTGTATTCATAGAAGCTATTCACAGGAGAAGATGCAGACACGATATCTTGTCTAGACAGTATATTAGTACAGACCTTTCTTCTGTTTGAATAGAAGGTAGCCATATATATATATATATATATATATATATATATCCTAACTGTTTTGTATATATGTATATATATTTTTTCATTTGGTTCTTCATTTATATCCCCCTTTTTTATTTTGTTTTATCAGAGATGGGTGTTCACTATTGTTAAGAGAAGCTATACTTGGAAAAGTCTTTAAAAGACTTTTTCATACTTGGTGCCAGTTCAAATATTGTAGGTACATGAACTCAGCAAAATAGCCCAATATAGTCCAGTAGTCCGTAATAATAGGGAGTCATCAGCAGAATGGGCAAAGGTCTGAGAACTGAACTGAACTCAGGAGAGCAACATGTAATGCTAAAATCATGCTTGGAATGCCTGTTGTACTGTGAACTGCTTCTAATGTCATATCGATTATTGCTATACTCTCTATAAAGTAAATGTTTGTAAAAAAAAAAAAAGATAATAAAAGAAAAAAGAGACAAGAAAAAAAGTCATAGGATTGTCCTGTTACAATGTTGTAGATGGTTTGATTTCTAAATTTCTGAGTAAAAATGTGTTAATTTTTTTTCTACATTCTATAGGGATTTGAAGTTTAGAATATCCATTATTGTTGGAAAAGAGCAGTCTCATGTTACATGTCAAAAATTAGAGAAAAAGAGGAGCTACAAGGATAGCCAATATTTTAGCTCTAGCCCTTTAAGGTCTGGGAAGACTCAGGACATAAAAGAACCTGTGCTGTGACATCCTATAACTCAGTGGTGTCCCAAATTTTCTGCTCAAGGAGATTACAGAGCCACTGAGCAAAGTGATCGATGATATATAGTGTGCCTAAGGAGAGTCATCCAGAAAGAAAAAAATTCTCTTGGGCATCCACAGAGAGCAAACTGGTCAAGCAAAGACCATGACTCATCCAGATGGCTGACACTGACAAAAAAAATTATAAAATGCTGTAATCATTTCAGGATAAATCCTGGGGGGGAATTTGAGTGACCTCACCAGATGCAAAAGTTACATTTTTGCTTATATAGGTCTTGCTTTAACTTGATCTTAACCATCCAGGAGTAAAGTATAAACATGAGGTATAAAAAATAATGCCATATTAATATACTGTGTAATATAAGCCAGAGCTATCAAAGGCTCGAGACAAGTAATTCAGTATATTTAGCTAGTGTATAAATAAGGCATACATATCAAAGAAGCACAGTGAAATGCCACCCTCTACACACACAAGAAAAGCGAAAGATGTATAGTCAAAGTTCCCCAAAAAACAGAGCGTAAGGAAAATATTTAAATATCACAGAAAAATTGCATGGGCAATAGTATTACTTTTATGACAATAGATAAAAGATAAATAGCACAATAAAAATATAACCATATGCAGAAGTTTGTAAGATCACTTAAAATTTGACATTTGTCAAATTATTTTAATAAAGAAAGAAAATGTTTTACACAAGTGTTTGTTTGACAACCGAATGGATATATAGAATAAAATAAGCTTTAATCCCCATCTACTAATGTAAGAATGTTAATTTGGAATACAACTAAACTTCCATGTAAAAGCTGAAAATCTAAATACTTCGAGAAAAACAAAACAAAACAAAAAATGTCTCATATATAAGCTATATCTTTTGTTTGTTAAGATTAAGCACATCTGCACATAAGTTGTTTTTATAGAAAGAAATAATGAAAATAGCATACCTAAAATTAAAAAAAAAGACTTGTATAAAATAACTAATTTTATGTTTAGTTTAATAATCCAGTATCACTAGACAAAAACATGGATATTTTGGATATATTTTCAAATATCCAGTAAACATGAGATAGTTGATGCCATTATTAATCAACAAAAATGTAAAATAAAATTAAATACCATATGCTCTTGAGAATGACTAATATTTGAATGTCTCTCTACACAAATTTAGGCCAAAATACAGAGTAATTATAACTTTTTTGCTGGTGAGCATGTAAATATTTTATCCTCTTTTGCAAATAGGGGAGTTGTTAGCCTATTAACAATGTATATATACTTGTGTCTGAAGTACAACCATTAGAAGTTAAGATTAATGAAATTATGTATTTACAAAGAGCCTTAAAAAACAATGTTCTGATAGTGAAATATTGTAATGAAAGTAAAAAAAATCTGTATTTTTCATAAGGTCATATGGCAGAAAATACTACCCCCAATAACAAAATCAAACTAATCCTCAAAGTAGACATATTTTGTGGAGACATTATGTAGGCAAATGAAGAGAAACAAAAAATAATTATGTGGTGAATGACTGCATTTATTATACATTGTAGAAAAGGCAAAACTAATTCATCTTGAAGAAGTCATAATTATCTCTACCACTGTAGGAGGTGAAGATAATAATTGAAAGCGACCCCATGGTAACTTTCTGAGGTGATGGAACTGTTCTGCACACACTTGTCCAAACTCATTAAGATTTCAATTTAATCCTTATTCATTTCATTCCAATTAAATTTTTATTTCCAAGAAATAAAAAGACACAATAAACAGATTTTCCACACTGGTTACCAGCATTAGTTTTTTGAAGTTGATATACAAAATTATTATTTCTGTTTACTCGATGAACAAATGTGTAAATACATTGAGATTAATGAAAAACAGCTTTTTCACTTTTTTTATAAATACAGACATAGAATATACTTTAATGTCTTAAATAATACTTGGAGCATCAGTATGAGTTTATGTATATGTATGTATATGTATGTATGTATATATATATATATATATATATATATATATATATAAGTTCTTTTCACTGATAAGCTATTAAAATAGCTTGCATCATCTTGATACTTAGCTGGTATTATCTTCTTGTCTAAGAAGTGCTGTCAATATAAAAATCTAAAACATAATATAATACATTGATAAGAATATGAAGACAGGAAAAGTCCAATGCAAGTCTTGTCACCCTGTAGCCCCAGATATTAGTGAAATGGGCTGAAACTTGTGGCAAGCTGTCAAAAGGCCATGAGAGAAAAACTGTTACACACAGAGAATGGAAAGGAGAAAGAGAATGTTAAACCAAAACTGTGAACAACCTGGTGAATGTGGACAATGTAGAAAGCTTGAACTAGATTACTTTATTTGTTTTCTGCAACTTTCCTGTAAATATCATATTAAAAAACATTTCAGTAACTATCCTCCAGATGGTTCAAAATCACTGGACAAGTGGGACAAATGAAGTCCTTAACTTTGAACACTGCCGGGGAAATCTCATTTCTCTTGTACATCTCTTTGGAACTGTTTCATGCGATCTATGTCTTTCCTATATTGCTCCGTCAGGGAGTCCATCATTTTTCTATTCTCCTCTAATTTTTTATCGATGTCTTCTTTAATAGTATTGAAGTCTGTCATTATGGTTATCCTTTCTCTCTCTAATACAGAGATTATTTCTGTTCTGTTCTCCTTTCTACTTTTGTGTAGTTGT
>PVJA010050924.1:0-13070 GCA_004027025.1 Myocastor coypus | reverse complement strand
GTTTGGGGTCATCACAACATGAGGAATTATACGGGGTCACGGCATTAGAAAGATTGAGAACCACTGGTCTACAGGGTCTTTTTTTTTTTTTTTTTTTTTTGCTTTTTGAGACAGGGTCTCACTGTGCAGTTCAGGCTGGCTTTGAGCTCACTTTTGTAGCCCAGGCTGGTCTCGAACTCACAACGATCCTCCTGCCTCAGCCTCCCAAGTGCTGGGATTACAGGCGTGCACCACCATGCCCGGCAGCAGGGTCTTACTATACAGATTGGACTCTCAGTGATCCTTCCGTTAGTAACCTTCCAAATACTGGGATTTCAGGTGCACGCCACCAAACCCAGTCTCCATCTCTGTTTCAGGGTGCCCTGGCGATGGGGCCAGCATGGCATGTTGGGGATTGAACACTGGCTGGCCACTGCACTCTGCCTAAGCAGGTGAGCTATCTGGCATCTGACCAGCCCTGCCTTGTCCTTTATGGCTCATACATTCTAAGTTCCTCCATGCCTGACTCACTGATCACCTCCCCAACTAGGAAGTCCAGTTCTGAGGAACAAAGATTTGATGATCACCTGTATAGCTGGGACCTAGAGATGTGCCTGCATAGCCTGTGTCTCTATTAGGTGAGAGAAACATAAGAATCAGTCACTGACAGGATCGAGATGCTGCCTAAATACATGCTGATAGTAGTAACCATAACAACCACATGGTGACGATGTAAGGAAAAAAGATTGAATTCCAAAGAAACTCAAAGTCTTCCGCTGAAACTCAGTGTCTCAGAATCATTCTGTTAGAAGTTATTTTAGGGGCTGGGGATAGAAGTGAGTGTTCTAAGTGCCTGCCTGGCAAGTGCAAGGTCCCAAGTTCAATCTCTAGTACTAATACCGAAGCGGGGAAAAAGTTATTTTAAGAGCATTCACCTGGAGCTTCCCACCAGCATAGGAACATCATCTGTAAGACCTCGTTTCTAAGTGTCCAGTGGACCATGGATCCCCAGCTGCCCCACTGCTGTCATGATGGGCTATAAGCTCTCTGCTGAGCAAGGCCATCTTATGCTCTGTGTTGTGATGTTGTGTCCCTAATTCACACCCACCACATGCCAGTAACAGTTCTTCTTTTTAACTGTGACCACCCTGAATGTTTCAGATATTTCCATGTACCCACTGGGGGTCAATGTAGCACCTCCTTGGCAACCACTGTTGCAAGCAGGCAACACTCTGTGAAGAACCAAGGCCGCTGCCAGGTTTCTTTGATCATTGCACAGCCTTTCCTTCTCTGGCAAGAAAAAGGGCCTCCTTGGAATTCTTCCGATCCAAAAGGAGTTCACAAAATAGAAAGATATTCCTTGTTCCTGGATAGGAAGCACCATCACTATGAAAATGGCCATACTCCTAAAATGGTTACACAGATTCAATGCAATCCCAATCAAAATACCATTAGTAGACCTCACAGATCTAGAAAAAAATTCTAAAATTCATCTGGAACCAGAAGAAATGTAGAATAGCAAAAGTAATCTTTGGTAACAAAGGAAAGGCAGAAGGCATCACAATCCCCGACTTGAAATTATACTACAAAGTTACTGTGAAAAAATCAGCATAGTACTGGCAACAAAACAGACCTGAGGATCAGTGGAACAGCTTATAAGATACAAATGCCACTAAAAACACATTCAGTCACCTTATCATTGACAAAGGGGCCAAAAATGCTCACTGGAAGAAAGATAGCATCTTTAACAAACGGTGCTGAAAATACTGGTTTCCCACATATCAAAGGCTTAAAGTAGACTCATACATATCACCATGTACAGAACCACAGTCAAAATGAATCAAAGATTTAAATTTTGAAATTGAAACACTAAATCTTCTGGAAGAGAAATCAGTAGAAACCTTAAGGTCATAGAGGCAGGTAAAGAATTCCTGATCAAAAATCAAACTACATAGAAAATACTTCAAAAAAAATATAAACAGTTGGGATCTGATCTTTATTATAAGTTTCTACACATCAAAAATATCACCAACAGAGTCCAAAGAAAACTCACAGATTGGGAAACTATTATAGCAGTCTTTCCTTCAGAGAAAGGATTCCTACTGAGAGCATGTAAAGAATTTTTAAAAATCAGGCCTCCAATTCAAAGACCAAATCCAAAACTGGGCATCTGAGATGAATGTATACTTCACAAATGAAGAGATGCAAATGTCAAATAAATGTATGAAAAAAAATGATATCACTGGTCGTTCAAGACACACAAATTAAAACAATGCTGAGATACCACCTTGCACCAGAAAGAATGGCTATCATTAAGAAGTTAACAAATGATAAATGTTACAGAGGCTATAGGGAAAAAAGGAACCTGTCTTAGTTACTCTTTTCTCATTGCTGGGATAAATACCTGATGTTGAAAATTAGGGAAGAAAGAATTTATTTAGCTCATGGTTACTGGAGGTTTCAGTCCATACTCAGTAGGTTCCGAGGTCAAGCAGCAGGCAGAAGGCAGCCTTTCATGGCAGCAGAATGCAGCAAAACACAAGAGCAGAAGGGAGGAGTAACAATAATAATGGCTACAGAGAGCAAGTCTGTCTCTCTGTCTCTCTTATATTGCATTTAGGCTACCCACCCCAAGCTGGGCATAGTACTCACATCCATAATCCTAGCGGTACACAGACCTCTAAACCCAGCCTTGGATCATCCATAATCCCATTGGATCATGAGTTAATCATAAACTCTAGAAGTCTGCCCCATGACTGCATGAGGCTTTGGGGGACAAATACACACAAATCCTAACAGAATGTTTCTCTGTTGTTGGTGGGAGTGCAAGTTGGCACAAAAATTATGGAAATTAGTATGAAGTTTCCTCCAAAAGTTGGGCTTGCCGGTCCCATTCCTTATACAGCTTTTCCCCCAGTAGGCATTTTTTCCAAAATAATGGAAGTCATCATACTGTAGCAATATACATATACCCATGTTTATAGGATATCACAGCTAAATCTTGGGAACAACCCAAAGCCCATCGACTGAGGAATGCATTAAGAAAGATATGACATTTTTACAAAATGAGCTCTTATTCTGTTATTTAAAAATATAAATTTGAGACTTTTTTAAATAAACGGCTGCAGCTAGGGGCTATATTGGTAAGTGAAATAAATCAGATCCACATGTGCAAACATCATATTATCTCACTGCTGATAGAACCTGAAAGAGTATTTAAAAATCAAAAAGTTACAACAGATACTGTGAAAGGGAAACAGATCATTCCATGGAGAGGAAAGACTGCAACGAGGAAAAGGACAAGTGAAAGACGGGAAAAGGTGTGCGTAGGTGCACACGCAGGTAGGGTTGGCCACCCGTGCTGTCGATTTCCGCTGGTTTTTTGAAAGGAGCAGTCAATGCTTAATTTTTTTTTTTCCCTTTTACTCTGGTTTTTTTCCTCTTTTGAATTTCTTGTAACTTCTTTGTCACTGTTTTGTTTTGTTTTTTCTTTAAACAGATCTTACACATTTAAATCTGATAATCTAAACGACTAATTTGAGGACAGCATCATGTAAAACAGCAGCCATTGTTGAATTTCTATTACTTTGTTGAGTGCAATCTTGTGTTACTTCTTTTTTTATAAGATTTTTTTTTTTCAGAACCGGGGATCAAACTCATGGCCTTGCACTTGCCAGGCAGTCACTTGTGCCCCTGAGCTATCTCTCCCTCTTGTATTATTTCTAATATTTTTATATAACTATTTTTATTCTTTAAAAGATATTCTTTTGATCTTTCCTCCCTCCTAGTACTTCTCTCTTTATGACTGTGTTCTGCACATATACAAAGAAGACACCTCATTACTAAACAAAACTTGAAATATTGGAAGAATCATATCTCTAATGAGATGAGTTTACCCTTCCTCTCCAAATTTACACATTAAATTCTTAACTCCATCTACATCAGAATAGGGTCTGGAACAGGGTCTCTGTCCAAGAAATAAGGTACAATGCAGTCCTGCTGAAAGTAGTTGAGGATCTAATCTATACCAGACAACATGAATATTTCTTGGACATAGGTTCCAAACCTCAGGAAGAACTCTACCACTCCCTCTAACCATCCCAATACTTAGACGCCATGCAAATCCATTTGTCTTTCTACTTCATTTACATTCCATTTGTGGTGTCGTAAGGGAGCTCCTGGGTATGTCATAGCTGGAGGAAGCATGACAGCCACTTTGCATTCCATGTTCCTCCTCATCCTCTGTGCATCACATCATCCTGCAACTCCGCAGTCCAGTAAGGTTCTCTGCTGCCATTTGCAGGGTGGAGCAGGGCTGATGCCATCCAACTGACTCTGGTCTGCCTCGACACAGCTGCACTGGACCAGTGGTTGAATGCTTTTATTACCAGCAGAGTGCATCAATATCCATCTTGGGAAGTTTTCTTGGTTAAAGCTTACACCCCACTTGAAATATTTAGGGAGTAAGGCCCATCTGTCTTCTGAAAATGATTCTTCAATGCATGTCCACTTTGTCATTTACTGACTGGAGGGACTGATTTCCAGAGGACATGCCGGTTACCACTTCCTTTCCATTCTCCTCTTCCAATATTTGGAGCCACTGATTTGCCATAGAAATCCCCTCATCCAGACAACTTTTCCTCCAGTCTCTGAGCACACTCCACAGGCTCCAGTATCAGTACTTCTCTGCATGTCAGACATAAGTACATGGGATTTTGAGTTCTTTATTTCTCAAGAGCCAACTTCTATCCATTGTCCAACTTCTGCCTCAGCCATTCTTCCCAAAATATGGGTGCTAGGTGCTGTCCTTTCCTGCCACTGAGCTCCACTTGCTCCGCCATCACTAGGTGGTCAGTCCAACCACCGAAGAGGACCGCCTTGGACAGACACTGCTGCAGAAGCCAAAGCCTCTGAAAATGGACAATATGGCACCAGGCTTGTTTGGCCCAGCAGGTGCTGACAGCAAGAGAAGGGAGCTTGAGCATGAGATCTGGCACCTTCCGTCCTCCTTATCCACAGTTCAGCACATGCCCTTCACAGCCATGTTAAGTACCCATGATGCTGAGGAGAATGTCCACCTTACCCTCTTGGGAGTGAAATGCAGCAGGTTGCAAGCAGAAGAAGGTTCCGAGCACTGTGCATGGAGCTATGCAGGCAGATCAGAAGAGGAACTACAGAACCCAGGGTGAAGAAAACCATTCCCACAGAGAAGCTGAGCCCAGACCGGGAGGGTTTCTCACCTCTCGACAAGGGCACCTTCCAGTCTGAAATTTATCCTCTGTGCCCACATGGGAAGGAGAGATGGGGAAAAACCCTGCCCTTCCCAGTGAGCACAGCACCTGGGGTCTTTAGAGTCTGAGCAAGGCATGCACATGTCATACTGCTTCAGAGCTATCTTTTAGGTCTACTTCTTTGCACTTCTTTTGTATAGTAAGTCACACTGGTACAGGCCATGCTTTAGTAATCTTCATGTTCCTGAAGGATTTCATATGTGGAGGCCGTTAGTAAAGAGTGAAGGGGCATTGCTCTCTCTCCACAGGCACACTGCGAGGCCTGCACCTGCAGGAAGGTGGACCTCACATCCAGGCTGCTTCACAGCCCACCAGCCTCTCCCAACCACACCACCTCAATGCTCATGAGTTTACCATTCCTCCTCCTCTGTGAGTCAACAAATGCATGTCACCTTCGTGCATGTCAGAGCTGCAGAAACCTCCCACTTTCTTTTCTAATTAAGAAATAAATGACGCAGATTGACCTTTGCAATTGCATAATGCATGTACTTACTCCAAATCATGCATATCCCTTCATTGCTGTAGCTCATCTTGTTCCAGTTTAAAAAAAAAAAAAAAAAGTTCATAAAGTAATTTGATAATTTATGACTGGGTAAAAATATTTAATATCATTTTATGCCAGATCTTTTTATACCAAATTGACGTTTCAAAGTTAATGATATGCTTTAATTAGAACAGTTTAGGGTTCATATAGTTTAAATTAAAGTGGGGTTAAAGAAGGGCATCAGCTAAATTATTTTTCTATTTAAAACAGAAAATATTTCCCCCAAATTATTTGCTGCCTAATAGGGACATTATCTCCTTTATGAAAGTTTAAAGATAGTTTGTCTTGTAGTCGGTTTCCTACTTACTAGCTTCTATTATCAGTGCTTTAAAAGGAATGTAGGGCTCACTCATCTCACCATTCATTCTGCCCAGGAGCTGTTTGCCACAAGACCCTCAGCCTTGCAGAGTAGAGGTGTCATTCACTCCTTGTGCTTTGCTCTTCTCCCACTCCCATGCCTGCCAAACCTCAGTCATTCTTGGGCTATGATGCAAACTGCACTCTTGTGTGCTGGGATCGCCTACTGTCCAATGTACAAAACTGCTCAGATTTTAAGAATCCCAAGTTCCCCTTACAAATATGAATTCATGGTCCACAGGACTAGTGATCAGATACTGTGAGCTGCTGACACCAGACGCTCTTTCACAAAGTTCCATGGGGGACAGAACCACTGGGGATTATTTCCTGGTTTTGTACATACAAAAGAAACATGTACTGGAGCTGCACGTAGCTGCTCATCTTCTACACTACAACAAATAAAAAGAAAACAAACTGTACTGAATGAGGCTTGGGTTTAAAAACCCAAGCGTGTATCGTTGTCCAGCATGGTCCAGCGTGATCTTCTCTCTTTCACTCCTCTTCCCCCAGCTCTGCTACCTTTCTCAGGCTGGAGTATTCTATCAGGCTACATGGTTGCCTTTAGCTGGCAGGTCTTTTGTCTCCATATGACAGCTTCACTGTTCTGCCTGAAGCTCAGCGCCCAGGGAGTCTTGGCAGATCCGTGGCGAAGTCTCTCCATGTGAGCATCCGATGCAGCTGCGTCACTATGAGGACATCAGTTTTGCTGATGTGGCATACGGGCTACTCCAGATTTTGCATTTTTGTACTGTGCAGATTGTTTACTTTTCATTTTTCATCTGCATTAAGACATTTCCAAAGGACTGGCCAAATAGATCAGCAAAGTAAAGCACCTGCAAGTAGCGGGTTTCATCCCCAGGCCAGCCATGCTGGCCCCACCCCTGGGGCACGCTGATATGGCAACTGAGACGAGGTATGGTGGTGTGCGCCTGTAATCCCAGCTCTTGGGAGGCTGTAAACTGGTGAATCATTGTGGGTCTGATCTAATAGTGAGGCCCAGAACAACTTGTAGACCCTTCCCTAAAATAAATAATAGTAGTAGTAATAATAATAAAACTTTTACAACCAAATTTCATCTAAAACAGGATCTTGACCTCATAAGGGAAGTGACAGATATAAGCATAAATAAAACCAATAAACATTCCTATGTGCATCTTCTTCAAAGCAGAAGACAGTAGTCGCCTTCAGGTTCTCAGAAGAGTTGACTTGGAATTATAAGTAAAATTAGCATTGCTCATTTTAAAATTTACTTACCAAGTACCTATGACAGCCTCTTCAATTTTCAGTATGTCATAGTGGGCCAAAAAAGCTTCTCTATGTCATGATGTTTTGACGTAGCATTAGGCAACTATGAAATCGCAGCGTCTTCTGACCATTTTTGTGAAATGAAAATTGCTTCCCATTTTTGCTTCCTCCACTGGTGTTGATATACAAACTCTGGAAAGAGCTCTGGTAAAGCAAATTAACCTTTTTGCTATGGAAACAAGAATGTGCCACAGAACCAAGTCAGTGAAATAAAGACAACCTAGGTGTTGTTCACAGGTTTTTTTGGTTTTATTTTTTTTAATTTTTTTTTTTTTCTGTTTCAGAACCTTTGTTTGTTTATTCACTCATTTTTATGGCTGGCTCAGCCCACCCCGAGGCAGGGCTGGTGCAGCATGTGGTGCCGGGGATCGAACCGCAGTCCCTGAAGCCGCCCAAGCTTTCCCAAGCAGGCGCTTTAGACCACTGAGCCATCCCGCCGGGCCCTGTTCACAGGTTTTGATCGCAGGCATAATCACTTTCTCAAAATTGAGATCTTATTTATATCATATTGTTCAATACAAGCCTGTTATTATTTTCTCCTATTTGGAAATCACCCTCTACTCAACTAGAGCAACTGATGATAAAACTCACTCAAACTAAACATACTTCACCTAAGATTCACATCAGGAGTAGAAACATGCATTGAACACTTCTTGTTTTCCACTGTTCCACACTTGGCTTCTATTCCTCATCAAGTCCTCCCCAAAGCTTAAGTGCCACACCCACAATGTGCTTCATTTGGAAACTGGAAACGAGGTACAGAACCACTGAACACCGCTGGTAGCCTGTCTCAAATTACCTGATAATTTCACATCTTCAAAGGAAGCTCTGTCTGGATTCTTTGTTTCAAACCTTCCATGTATTTAAACGTAACTGTCTATAATATGAACTACTGCCAGCATGTATGAATGCAAAGCTTGGATTTGTTTTTGCTTCCTCTGAAGACATGTGCTTCCAGTCTTGGACGTGCTCATGTTTGTTGTATCTTTCGGAAGAGAGCGGTAGGAAATGTGTTCTGTCAGAACATAAGGATCAGTCAGAGCACTTGAAGTAATTCTTGCAACTGCCGGACACCTACTGCTTACTGTGGGTGAGTTCCACCCCACCCCTGCCTATTCATTGAAAACTTCCATTTAGGTTTCAGTCCAAACTGCAATGACTGTATCTACTTTAATTACTAAAGGACACCTAATTTTCCAGAATTACAAATGTGAAGTTCCCTATTTAGGGACATTAGCCATGTTTTTTTTTAAAGAAATGCCAAAATGCATTTTACAGCTACAGAGAATAACACATAGATGAAATCAACTCTGGTAAATTTCTCTTATGAACACATCATGTGTGCCTAGGGAAGACTGGACAAAGAAAACAATTATTTGTTTTGGAAGGAGGCACAGTCATTAGTTTGCTGTATCCTGTATCCAAGTTCGTTATTCCAGCAAACTGCAGGAGGACTCATTCATCAGCACGGTGGGATACTGCCGGCTTCAGCTGCCGACACAGCGTTCTCCTGTTGTCTAAATATGCTGCTTTCAAATCCATGATATTCCCTGACAGATCTGTACAGGAGAAAAACTGCAAAGGCTCCATGCTGAAACAATATGTATGTTTACTATAGATGTGAAGTTTAGGGGGTCTAAATTGGTGTTAAAATACACAGCTGATTAAATAAGTATTCTCTCTAAAGTTATAAAATTGCATGATTTTTTTCCAAAACAATACCTACCCAGAATTATTGATAAAAAAAAAAAAAGTAATTCACATCACATAACGGAAAACCAAGGGAAAACAGAACTGCTTGGTGGAAGCTCACTGCTTGGTGTCAACTCTGCAGTGTTACCTGCCACAGCAATTTTAAACTTCTGTGCTGCATTAAGAATACCTATAAGGGCTGGCCAGATAGCTCCGCAGATTAAAGCACCTGCTTAGGCAGGTTCAAGGACCAGAGTTGCATCTGCAGTATGCTGTGTTGGCCCCACCTCTGGGGCACACTGTGGCAGAGACTGGACGAGGTGCTGTGCACCTGTAATCACAGTGCTTTGGAGGCTGGAACAGGAGGATCGCTATGAGTCCAATCTGTATAGTGAGACATGGTAGACCCTGTACTAAATACATAATAAAAAAGAAGGAAAAAAGGACACCTATAAGATAAGTTCTATCCCTGGAATCAGAGGCACACTTATTTATTTATACATTAAATACTGCTTCCAGTTTTTAATAGACAGATAAGTAGAAAGTAGAATTTTAAACCCCTTTGACAAATAGACCACAGTTCCTGCGTTTTTAAATAACTATCCTCCAAAAACTGTTTTACCCAGTTTAGGTCAGGTCTAGCTGGGCATATCAGTGGATACTTATCTCGTGGACTTAAGACAACTAGATATCAAGACAATCCAAGCCCTAGTCATCTGCAGTGTCCTGAATTAACTTACTGGTTAAAAAATAATTTAATATAAGTGAAAAGAAAAAAACAGTGACTCTGAATTTCATGAGGACTAAAAAGCACAGATACCCCATCCCTTGCCCTGGATGGTGTAAACGCAGCATAAACATTTAGCCTGTATCTGTGAGCAACCTTCAGCCTTGAGGAGAAACACAGGTAAGCAGGGGCATGGATCCCAGAGGAGTCCTGAGCTGCCTGTTCCAGCCTGCGTGCTCACTTGCTCTGAGGTGAGGTTGCTGATTACCTGATAGGTGCTCAGCAGCTTTCAGGTAGGCAATACATTGGCATGGAGAGAGAAGGGGCTTTAGTAGTGATTGACAAGACCTGCCTTCTCTGCTACAGTCCCTCTGGGACCACTAGGCTGATTTACAACATTGTGACTGTGTTTTATAAAGGTGGAAATGAGAATGGGACATGAGAGGTGGACTTTGGCGGGGGTGGGGGGTGGCTCCAAGAAGGGCACATGGGACATTAGTGACAGAGGACACACACACACCTTCACCATGCATCATCCCATCATTCAGGAGCTCAGAACTCATAATTGGTCTCGCGATTCACCCAAGAAACATGTTTCAGGTGCTGCCTATGCTACATGACACACATGCATAGGATGTGCCTGTGTTAGCACAGTTCTCAGAATATGGACCTTCAGGCTTGGAAGGTCTAGTTCCCTCATTATCTAGCTAAGGATGAATCCCTCTGTAAAGTTTCTGCCCAAGTTCTGTACTATGCCACTGAGCTAGAATTAATAGCTGAGATGTATTTGTCCTTTGACAAACACGGCAGCTAACCCATATTTTTCTTTCTGTATTTATGCATATGTATTTTTATTTAAATTTAAGAGCACTATGCTATTTCCAGCAAAATCATAAACTAAAACCCCTCTGGAAACCTGTCAGCAAAACAATGGTCAATGGTGCAGAACAATCATCTAGTTTTCACGTATAATCCTGCATCTATGGAGAGAGCAACTATGGGTACTGGTCTCGTAAACAGACTCTGTCCCCAGATGTGGCCCAGGGCATTTATTAAATAGTCACTGCTTGAGTCTCACCAGTATCCTGGAATGGACAGTAAATTGCACATTACAGCCCTCCAAGTTATGGGGAATACAGCCAATGAGCTTAATTTCTATAGCAATCTCCTCCTTAAAGCTCATCCTCACATCTCCAAGTGGCATTTAGGGAAGCAATTTCCTCTCCTTCTTGTAATGAGATCTGAGGAGTTCTTAGACACTTTTGTCTCCACAGAGCAATAAATAATGTGAGGTTTAAGATCTGTCATTTCTTTATTTGCACCAACAAACAACTGCCCACAACACAGAAGGCCTGGACGACACTTACCGAATGAAATTTGAATTAATGGCTCTTGTGGTGAACCAATGGCCTGACCTATCCAGCATGTCTTTTACTCTATGTTCTTCAGCCAGGGAGGCCTTGTGCCCATGTGGACTTCTATCTGCCCTCGTTTTAGGGCTTTGTATTTGCTCTACCCTTTCACACCTGGGTGTCCACGTGACACAGGTGACAAGCAGCATTTCCCCTCCTACTGGTGAAGAGACGCCCCTTGCTATGGCCCTGGGGTTGCGTAGCTGGGTGCCAGTGCTGCATCATGCCCTCACCACTTGTTTGCCCACGTGAACAATAGGAGCCCTTTCTTCTGGAAGTGTAACAAAAACTTGTAGCTGACACGCTAGGTCTTCAGGGCCAGCAGTATAGCTCCACGGACTAAGTGGTTGCTTAGGAAAGTGCAGGGGCCAAGGTTAGATTCCTGTCCCCACCTGCCACACTGGCCACACTCTCAGGTGTGCTGAGCCAGCGATGGAGTCTGGGTGTGGTGATGTGCGCTTGTAATACCAGCACTTTTGAGGCAGGAAACAACAGGAGGATCACTGTTAGTCAGAGCTGAGTAGTGAGACCCTGCACACACACACACACACACACACACACACACACACACACACACGCACGCACACACACAGACTCTAAGTCTTTGCTCTATTGCTCCATTTGTTAAATGCTCCATCATTTAACATGTATTGTTTATCTTGACATAAACAAAATTTATGTATGCAAAGAGGAAAAGAGATTAAGATTCATTCTAATTCAAAGAAAACCCTTATATTTGCTCTTGTCTACTGCTTCTGCATTCAGGGGCAGTATCCAAATTATCTGCTGCCTTTAAACACGCATTTATTTTGATTTAATTAAAACTTCATTATTGAGACCCTACTGTGCATGCATTTCCCTGCGTCTTCTGTGTCACAGGAGAATGAAGTAGTCAAATGGCATGGCATTTGTATCTATGAGAGAAAACTTTCTGCGATGCAATCTTTGAGCATGGGCTAGCAGATGCCAGGAATACAACTTATTTTTAGAATAATTTTCAACTCACTATGAAAACAGTTGAGTGCATTTTCGTAAAGTCCTCTGGTTTCCATGGCAAATGGGCCATTATTTCTTATGAAATGGAAGGCTTTTACTTACACTTCCCAAATGCTTTTCATATTGTGCCAAAAACTCCAGTCAGTCAAGAAACAAGTACACTGGTGGCTTATTGTTAAAAGCAGTGCTTAAGTAAAAATGGGCAGCAGGTCAGAGTGACCTCCATTCAGGCCCAAGGAGAACAGTGGTGAATCCACTGCAGCCATACGGCAGGCACGCAGCCGAGAGTCAGACAGAGGGTGGAAGAGTTTCAATGACCCTGCTCACCATATCTCCACAAGAGACAGCAACAAGTTCAGAGCTTCTCCATGAAAATTATGTCTTGTTCCTAATCTATGAGGGGCAGGCTCCAAAAGGAATTGAAATCCAAATCCACGTGATGCCTAAGATGCACTAGGCCTTTCACAGCATTGTATTAGTTACTTTTTTGCTCGTTGCTGGAACAAATACCCAACACTCAAAATGAAGGAACGAAAGGTTTTCTTAGCTCACAGTTTGTGGAGGTTTCCATCCATATTCGGCTGGCCCAAGGCTGAGTGGAACAGAGCAGAGAGCATCCAGTTCATGGCCGTGGAACAACAACAAAATGCCAGCAGAGGCAGCCAGTCAATCAGGGCAGCAGAGCAACAGCAAGAGCTAGAGCTCCAATCTGTCTCTCTGTCTCTCTTTATATTACATTCAGGCTCTCCGCCTTAGCTCCCACCCTA
>PVJA010050923.1:0-13066 GCA_004027025.1 Myocastor coypus | reverse complement strand
TAATAGTATCACAAAGCTTTTCTGCTGGAGGGTTGAGAATGTAAGTTAACAGACCGACAATTGGAGAAAAAGAAGGGCTATAAGGATAGCCAATATTTTGGACCTAGCCCTTCAAGGTCAATAAAGACCCAGGATATAAGAGATCCTGTGCTGTAATATCCTATAACTCAGAGGTGTCCCAAATTTCCTGGTCAAGGAGATTATGGGACCTCAGAGGAAAGGGATGAATGAACTGCAGTGCGTCTAAGGAGAGTCACCCAGAGAATAACATTCTCTCAGACTTTCACAGAAAACAAAATGGCCAAGCATTGTCCGTGACTCGTCCCGAAGGCTGACACTAACAACAGTTCTACAAAGTACTGTCTATGGTCTCAAATTTAATCCTGAGGGAATTTGACCCTGGAAGATACAAAAAAAAAAAAAAATGAATGTTTAGTTATACAGGTCTTGCTCCGACTTGCCCTTGACCACCAAGCAAGAAAAAAAAAAATCCTTAATTACAATGCATGGAACGCAGAGCTAGATTGGTGAGATGAGCTTTAGGAGGCTTAGATTCAATAGCCTCCAACATCACAAGCTTCACTGGTGGCCCACTGCAGTTGCAAAACCTTTGAGTATGTATGTATCTGCTTTCTCTTTGTCCAAAGAGCAGTATATTCTTTCCTTTTTTTTTTCTTTCTTTCTTTTTTCTATGCAACATCAATAGGGAGGTGGGTCATGCCCACACACTGCACTCTATAGAATGATTGTGAGGACAATATGCAATATGTCAACTTTCAAAGAAAAGAAGGGGGAAAAGAAAAAAAAATGTAATGTGGATTTTGAAAGGTTAATGTTTAATTGTTTGATCAATCTTATATACCTATATGTATTAATCTAAACTGATCTGATGATGAAAATATGTAATATAACCATTGTTAAATTTAAACAATAAAAATATTGAAAAAAAAATAAATTATTGTACAAAGTACAAACAGAAGTCCTGAACACAGACATTCCTATTGTTTCTCTCTTTATGAAATAGTTTTCTCTCAGAGTTTCAAGTTTCATTAGGAAAAAAATATAGAATATTTTCTAGTATTTATTTTCTGTCTTTTTATTATCATTATTTTTATTAAGTTGTTTGCTAGGGATTGAATCTTGTGCTGTGCACATGTTAACAATGTGTTCTGTCACTTCACATCACTCTACACCCCCTTTATTGTTTTGATATGATACACTACACAATTTGGTTCTAGATAAGCCAATCTTGTGTTAATTGATCAAATCTTCCTGCCATGCTATATATAATCACATTTGTTAGTAGATTCAGTTTGTTAATGTGCACTTTAGGATTTTTATATATATTCAAAAGGTACCTTCATTTGCACTTTTTAGTGTTATTGTTTTCTTGTTGTTTGTGGCACAGTTGATTTCTTTTTTTCAGAGCCAGGCATTAAAGTCAGGCCCTTGTGCTTACCAGGCAGACATTTATTCTACTGAATTATTTCCTTGGCCCTTAGCAGTGAAGATTGAAAAAAGCCTATACACAGAGCAACACTGTTTCTTACTAAGTCACAAAATTTTCTAAGTCAAGCTCATCTAGTCACCTCTCTGCTTTAACTTCCCAAGTACTAGAGCAATAGACATATACTTGCCTGTCTAATTTGCATTTTTTTCATATTGTTTTTCTCATGCTTTGATATGAAATAGTGGTGCATCAGTTACGAAAATGTGCCCCCTGTTCTTCTACCTTTTGGAAAAAATTCATATATATATATATATATATATATATATATATATATCACTTGATTATCTGTGTAAAGATTGTACAGCAAAAAATAACATTATGTGATACAGGGACAGGGTGATAGCTCAGCAACATAAGTACCTGGTAAGTACAAGGTTCTGAGTTTATCCTCAGTACCAATAAAACAAAAGAACAAAAGATATATGATACTAGAAATTTTGGTAGCCACTTTTACATGTTGGGGGAATGCAACTCAAAGTGTGATATTCCACACTGAAATAAATCACATTATTGGTGTCTACACAATTGTTCCTCTTTGAATTCTAGAATTGCCTGGCACAAAAATTAATAAATGAAGTAGGTTTATATGTAATTTGAACAGTGTTGATATTGAAATTCATATATACACAGAAAGTATTTTCTCATTTGTCTGTGATTGCACTGGTCTTCTTAGTGAATACAGATTCAAAGCAGGTACACATTATTAAAATATAATAATTTTAACAGTTTTAAGAGTCGTTTTTCTGTTCAAGAAAACATTCTTTTATCTAGATACTGAGTTCTCTCTTTCTATCCATTTCATTCCATGAAAACATTAATAAGCCCTAACTATGGGATTTTCAGGTCTTTCTTGATTCTGATACATTCATTCTTCATATAATATTTTTGTGCAGGTACGCTCATTCCGTTATAACATTTCCTTTCTTATATCAGCCTTCAGCTCAGCCTAGGTAATGATCAGCAGTTCTCATTTCAGCCTGTTCAGAATACATGGAAGAATCAACACCTATTTGCAGTAATACTTAGAACTTTTTCTAACCTGACCAGCTCACTTTGTACTCTTAACTCTGCTAGACATTTCAGTGCTGATCAAGTAGCTATATTTTGCTCCTTCCATTATTGAAAATATTTAAAATGTATCCCTTGACTTAGTATTTACTTCAGATTATTTCCTTCACGGTTGACACTTGACAAGGAAAGTTGGATATGGCCATATTTCCTTCCATATATTTCTCTCTTTCTCTTCTTGTCACACTCTCTTGGGTCAGAAAGAAGGCCTTTTTGCTTTACACATTAAGAGCATATTCTTTTTCCTATAGGTCAAAATATCTCACTACTAAGAAAGCAGGACCTTCTCTGTACTTTCTGTGGGAGCGTGAAGAGTTCTCTATGACCTACATGCTCATGAATCTAATTTCCAAATTTCTGTGTAGGATTGAGTTGATTAAAGTGTTTAGGCTGTGTTTTCCCTCAACGAAATACACATTCCAAACACTATTCCAGTAGCACACCTTCACAAATATGGCCTTGCACCTCTAGTACATATGTGTGTCTGGGAAACATGTATATGCACTTATTTAAGACATAGGTGCAATTTATGTGATGTTTTTTGTTACAAATTTCCACCATTTCATTGGTGTTAAAATGACAACCAATAAAATGCTGTGTCACAGCATATCAAAAGTACTTTTCAAAGTTACACCAAATCCTAACAACTCTATTTCATTTTCTTTCCTTTATCTGATATTATTCTTTTTATTCCATTGGTCACATTTGCATTATTTCTGTAATGGACTGTTATTTCTCCATTTCAACTATATCTTGTTTTGATATACTATCAATAGCAGTCAGTCCTAGGCTTGGTTATATTGTCTTCATTTGATTTTATTTGTTCATGCTACAAATATTTAATAACTTGTTTCCTATAAATAGTAAGGACAATGATAAGAGAATTGAAGTATGATCACAGATCTTGCCTCCCAGAAAAACTCTTCTTTCTAGCTTGTCTGCTAACCATCCTTCTAATTATTCCTGTCAAATAACTGGGCATTGTTCACATTTGAGTTTCATTTTTTTCTCTAGTGCTTCACATCAGTCTGTTGTACTTATTTTCAAAATATATAAATAATACCACCATTTCTTCCTGTCATCTTTATTGCTACCCGGCTGCAGAAACATGGCAAATGTCACCCTATTTCTGCATTGAACTTGCTCCTGTGTCTATTCTCAGCACAGAAGCCAGGTGGTTCTTGAAAAATATACACAAGTTAATGTCATTCTTCTACTCAGAATTCTTCTCTGTCTCCTTGTCTCACAGTAACAATCAAAGTTTTTTTTTTATTTTAACAAACTTGAAGCCCCTCAGAGATTTGCCAAATTGTTCTCTGTCCACAATCCCTGCCGACCTCTCCTCTATTGGTGCAGGTTATCGGATGCTTTACCTCAGCTCTTCATGGAACAAATTAGTCAAACAAATGTCTCAGTATATTTGCATTTGTCTTTCTGTTTGGTTAAAGCACTCTGGCCTCCTCCCTTAGGTATTATTAACATCACCAACTCCTTCACATCCTTCAGGTCATGCTCAAATAATTTTTACTCAAAAAGTAATTAAATCATCAACTTTAAAACTTGTACACAGCTCATTCTACCTGATACTTATCTGTCAAAATACTAGGTAAAATTTAAGCCTCTTAAGGATAGCTTAATTTTTATTGTCTATTTTGTTCATTAAATTATACCTAACTGCCACCATAGTGTCTGGTACAAAATAACAGTCACTGACTTTTGTAGTTAAACTTTTGCAAGTGTGATAACATGTGCATAATCATCTCAAAGCAAGTGAACTCAGATTTCCCAGTAAAATGAGAAAAATGCATAAACATCCATACTAACAAACTAGATTAACTTTGCTGTTCATGATTTACATGGAGAAACTCGCAATGATTCCAGGGATTATAAATGTTGAATTGACTAAAGGGATGTAATCTCAGGGTCCTATGTAGGAAAACCAAATAACAAAAGGCAAGAAAATTTCTCAATTAATTGACATACTTCCAATAATGAATTTATGTTACCAGATATATCCTCATCACCTAGAGGCAATTTTAATAGCTATTGAAATATTCATTAACAAATGATGGTTGCCCTGAAGTAGTTCACAGTGTAGTAGGGTAGCAAGAGAAGGTATACAAACTAAAAAGATCAAGTATATGAAGTAATAAATCTCTTTTCTAAGTCCCCCAAATATTAATATTTTATTTTGCTGTCACGTATATGATATATGTGCGCATCTGCTCTCTTAAGCTTAAATGTTTTATGATTAGAAACAATGTCTCAATCATTTGTATAGCTTTTCCCATCATGGATCTTTAAATATAACAGAAATTCAATATATGAATACTGATTTATCCTCCATCACATCTCAATGTACATTTTATAGTGCATATCAGACAACTCTGTGCCCAACCTTGTATAATGCTTGACTATTTTAACCTTCATTTTATTCCCACCTTGTGTAATTCTGCTTCTTTTGAGGGACTCAGTATACATCAGTCTTTTGCAGGAAATAGCCTTCAACATCTTTGAAAAATTAATCATTTCTTGTTTCTTTTTCCCATTAAATATTGTCCATAAGCCCTCAACAGTCTGAGGCTGACAGGCCCCTGAAGTAGAAATAAGAAACCTAACCTACTGTTTTGTAGAATAATAAGTTCATAGATTTGCTGGGTCCCTTTGTGGAAAAAGATGTTTTGGACATGTTAGTGGGAGGCACAGAAGGAGCTTATTAAGCAAGAGACTTAGTATGTCCTGCAGTGGAAGCACTTTGAGACTTGAGATGTGCTACAGCATGGACCTGGGGATCTGTGTGTGCTCTGGTAGCAGCAATCTGTGAAATTTCTGTAGTTTTCGTGTTGTTTAATGGGCGGGACAGGATAGCCTACATACAGTATAGTAATGGTCCATTAACAGGGCAAACACTAATGTGTAGGCACCAAAGTTGGTCTGTTCACAAATGAAAGGGGACCATTTGCAAACGTAAAAAGGGGGAAGGATGGCCAACCAACTTGTACAGAAAAGGAAATTGCCCAGGCTTGTTAGGTTTAGGGATAAATAAATTAATAATAAACAAATGAATAGATAAATAACCAACTAACTGCCAAACAAACAAGCTGGGCTTGCTTACTGAAGCTGTATTTTCTATTTTAAAATTATGATTTTCCTTGTCTCCTTTTGGAGTAGTTTTTATTTTTTTTTTATCCTCCCTCTGTGCTATTAATCATAAAGATGAAAGTAGCAAACTAGTGTGTGACAGAAACAGGATATAAAAAGCCTGGAGTCTTGACACTGACGAATGTCATCCCACACCTTCAAATTAGCCCTTTGAACTTCAAGAAGCAGAGCTAGCACACCACCCAGCACATTTAGTTACTGAACAGGGTCCCAGGAGGTTCCTGAAAGTGAAGTAAGTAGGCAAACCTACCTGACCCACAGAGGAGGCTCACAGGTTTGCTGATTCTCCTCAAGGAGAAAACCATTTGCAGGGCGTATCAGTAAGAGCTACAGGAATGGTTTGTTATGCAGACATTTTAAACTTATACACTGAAAGAAATAGGATGTGGGCTCTCAAGAAAGAGAAAGGGGAGCTATAGTTTGGAACTGAAAGCATTTATGTATTTTTGGTGGTGCAAATCAATGTCATTTGCTATTTTATAATCTTAGTGTTGGTTTGGTGAGTGGGCGGAGATGCTTTACTTACAGAAAGTAACAGTCCACTCAGGCAAAACCATTTTACAAATGAAGATATGATTTATTCGCATTTGTAAAGGATCATTTCTAATCAAAAAAGGAACGGTCACATCCATTTTCAGATCAAAGGAATTTGCCCAAACTTATTGTGCTTTGGGAGGAAAAATATTAAACTGGATTTGAATCTTGAAGATGCACTTCGCATTTTGAAAATTATGATTTTCCATGTCTCCTTTCTACCATCATTTTTTAATTTCTATCTCACCTCACTTTAGCTGTGACATAAATAAATATCTATCTTATTTGATATTTTTGTTGTTTCCTCCAACTATGTAGCCTGAGATTTTAGTACATTAATCAAATAGCTCAAATCAACTTAATATCTCTTCTGCCCTTAGCCACTCAAACTAAAAGAGACTGCTGAACTAGATGGGCAACTCTGCGTCATACCCAGCCCAGCGAGCTCCCTTCCCCATTTGCCTCCCTCTGCCTCTGCTCCAGCCATACCGACCTTGTTTGAGTTTCTCAGTACATGAAGCGTACTTTCACTTTAGTGGGCATGCACTTGCCAAGCTGTTTCCTACTGCAGAACTTCTCATTTGTATTCCACTGCATCACACTGTCAAATGTCATCTCCTCAGAGCCCTCCCCTGCCCAGAAAGTGTGAGGTATTTCCCATCACTGAGACTTTAATTCTTATTTATTTTTTCCATGGCACCTATTACACATGTACATAGAATGTACAATTGGCTGGTGCTTCTCTTCATTGTCAGCAGGTTAGCTCCACTGATGCAGATCCTAGGTCCTCTTTGTGTACCACTGCATTGGTGCTGCCCAGTATTGTCTTTGTCATAGTGCAGGGTTCAACAATATTTCCACAGCAAAGAAATCAGTATCATAAGTGGGGAAAGGATAAACTTATGGCAAAATAAATGTGATACAGTTATTATGACACTTGGATTTTTTTCTTTCTTTATAATAACCATCCCAATAATTCTGCAAGGAGAGGAGGTATAATTATTAATCCCACTTATAGAGGAAGAAAGATATCTAAATTGATAGTGATTTATCTCAGGTGATAAGTTGCAGATGTAGGAATTCACAGCAGGCTGCATCTAAAGGTTCTTTCCTTTTGCCTTTACAGCTACACTTATGGAACAAAGTCTGAACATAAGTACTCCTTTTCATCATAATGGCTCTGCCAGTATTGGAAAATAATAATCTTTGTACTATTCATAGTATATATTTTCCATTTTCTTTAATGTTTTATCTTATAATTTTATAATCATTCAAGGTCCTTCATGAAACGTCACCCTATCTTACCATAGTGTATTTTATCTAAATTTTAAGTTTTTGCTCCACTTTTCCTCCTCTTTTCTTAGGTCCACACTCACTCTGTAGACTGTTTTCCCCCATCCTCCATTTTGCTTTTCCTGCCACTACAAAATATCAACCTTTCCCATGGCTTATGCATGTTCCATTGAATTCTTTGGGACAGAAAGGACAGAGAAATCACCTCCAAAAGAAGAATCCAGTAGGATAGGATCTGATAACACTCTCACTGGATGTCACATAGACAGTGAGAAAGCACCACTGGGTGCTATTATTGATTTGCTGCTCATGTCAACTTTCTGGAATGTTTTGAAGCAATTTTCCCATGCAAAAAGTTTCCTCTACTCTGTCTTTTTATAACCGGTCAAATATCTACTAATAATTTATGTTATACAGAAGAATAAAAAGTGATCACTAATATAAATGTTGCAAGCAACCCCAAAGGAAAAAGCTTGGTTTATCTTGCTTAGCATTTGGTAATTTTCATTTAGACTAGTAGTTCAAGATATTAGAATCTTGGAGGATCTTGGCATCATTCTGACATATAAACCACCACTGAATCATCTGTAGAATAACATATCTTAATCCAGATATGTAAACTCTTATTTTTAAAATTAGCTTCACTTTTCAGTGTAATGACACACTTCTTAGGTCAGATTTTTGAGCTCTAGATTGTCTGTCTCTTTTTTCCATATACCTAACCCAAACATTTACTTTTAGTACCAATTACTCTAACTGATAAAATGTATCCCTATTTCTCTTTATGAATCATCGGTATAGGCATGATTTCACAGTTTTATCCTAGATCCTATTTTAGTCTGGTATTTCATTTTCTAAAAAGTAGTTTAAAAAGGATTAAGTCTTACATTTTGTTATGTACACAGCATAAATTATAATTTCATTTATACTGTACGTATTCTTTAACTATCATATCAACTATGACTGGAGACTATTATTTAACTACTTATATTATGTCAAATTATAAGAGATGTGGGAATATTAATCTTACGATCATAGTAAATTTTTTTTTGTCTTTTTGAGACAGGGTCTCGCTGTGCATTTCAGGCTGGCCTTGAGCTCACTTTTGTAATTCAGGCCAGTCTCGAACTCGCATCGATCCTCCTGCCTCAACCTCCTGAGTGCTGGGATTACAGGCATGCCCCACCACGCCCGGCCCGATCATTGCAATTTTATCTTCAATGTTCTATAAAGTTTAAAACAGGTAGGATGCAGACAGTGTTTTCTGAATGAATAAATGGAGGTACAATAAACAGCTTGGATGAACATCATAACAAAACAATATACTAATGGCTAAAACTTATTTCAACTACTTTGCAATCTGGAATTCAAATGTAGAATATTCCCTTAAAGTATTTGAAGCCCTGGCTTGGAAACTTATTGCAAGAGAAACAAAATAAACCAAATAAAAGAGAAAGAAAAGGAAAAAAAATAAGGAAGGAATAAAGTAGGAGGAAGGGAGAGAAGGAAAGAGAGAACAGGAAACAAGAAGACAAGGAAGGAAGGAAGGAAAGAGGGAAGGAAGAAAGGAAGTAGGGAAGGAAGGAAGGAAGGAAGGAAGGAAGGAAGGAAGGAAGGAAGGAAGGAAGGAAGGTAGTCAACATGCCAAGTGTACTTCTTGGCACAGTACTCTCACGAGTCAGTTAAGGGCCGTTTTTCAGCAAAGTGCAGATTCTTTGACATTATTGGCTCTGTGCTTTGTCAGTGGCTCTCAGCCCTTGTTGTTACAACTCTTAGTATTATGGCTCTTGGTAGCTCTGAGACATCCCATCAAGTCCTCAGCAGCTGAGGCTTATAGCACCCTTGATCGCTATCTGGTGCTCTTCCAGATGGTTCCAGTGCCTTTCTCTATTTCTTTGCAGGTCTCCACAGGTCTCTGTCAGATGTCACCTGTCACTACTAGTTACTACTGCTGCTACTCATTATGCTGGTTATGCGGAATCCCTGTTCTTCTCTGCCAATCATTTTTGCTGATCTGTAGTTGCTCGTCTTCACCTCTTGTCTCTTGAGCTATTTAGCACTAGTTCATTTTAGTGCAACCTACTGAACCACAACAACCAGGAATAAGAATCATGAGCAAGCAAGAGAATCACTGGAGCTAGGCTTTTGTCAGACCTGTGTTACAGTTCAAGGAGGTAATAAGCAGCATGGATCCTCCCTCCACTGACCAAAGGAGTACAAGGAAGCTCTTCTTATACAGAAGAAGAATAGACCCTTGATGTATAGTTTTCCGCAACTGACAGATGCATTTCAGGACATTGAGAAGTATGAAAAGGAAGGTGGTGTCATCTAGATGTTACTGATCAGACTTGTTCAGAGGGGCTTCAAGACAGTGTTATCCGGGCTATGTCTGTGTTTCAAACCTGCTATAGCCAAAGAAGATATCCATGTGCACAGCTAGGGCACATCTCCTACAGTTCTCTGTGTTATGGGAACGATAGGTGGAACTTGGGAAGAAGAGGTTACTGGGTTGGAGAGCTCATGTGTTTCCTCACCTATGACAAAGTTGTGAGTGCTCATGCCTTCGTGGACTGACTGTGTGGATCATGAACTCTTGAAATTTGAAGAAATTAAAAATATCACCAGTGGGCCCTTATCGCAGAAGTAGCTATAGAAGTAGCAGGAAGATACTAAAGCCACTCTCCCCAGGCTTCTAAAAGAGGCTTCTAAAAGAAGCAACAGGTAGTAAAGGCGAGTGAGATGAAAGCCGCCAGCCTTCTGGCCCCTTTTGGATGTTACAAGATAAGGGGAAGGCTGGAGTCTTGATTATTTTCTCACTGACTTGCAAGTAAGAATGAGAAAATTCTTTTACTAGAAAGTGATAAATGATGAGCTGAAGATATTAGATATGTTGAGATTTTGTTTAAGGGGAATTGGCTGAACTCCATGACCTTCTGTCTGTTATAAGAGGAAAATCAGACAGCAATTCATTCACATGGAAGTGCCACATAAAAGCACAGAGACATGATGGAAATGCACGGGATGGGTGAATGGAGCAGAGAATAACGTAGTATAACTGTAATTTAAGGGATGCCAGGGGCCTGGCGGGATGGCTCAGTGGTCTGGAGCACCTGCTTGGGAAAGCTTGAGCAGCTTCAGGGACTGCGGTTCGATCCCGGGCACCACATGCTACGCCAGCCCTGCCCTCGGGGTGGGCTGAGCCGGCCATAAAAATGAATGAATAAACAAAGGTTCTGAAACAATAAATAAATAAATAAATAAATAATTCTTAAAAAAACGGAATGCCAAAGATGACCAACAATATCAAGACCTAAGAACTTTATTTTACATTTTAGCCTGCCAAAGTATGAGGCAGTGAATATTCATAACTTTGGTCACCCAGGTGTGGTATTTTGTCATGAGAACAAACATGATATCTGCCATTTAAAGTCAGGATGTATCTTTTTTTAAAGCATATATTCCATGATAACTGGTAGGTGAGACTTTATTGGCAAGCATCTATATGTGTTTCTGAAGTGTGTAGTTTTCTTTGGTGAAAGCTATATGTTTAGGCTTTGCTTAATGTAACTGAAGAACCTCTAATGATTAATAGTTGAGGAACTCAAACAAACTTGAATCTACTTTCAAAACATAAAAGGCCATCACATTATTTCATCACCTGTGACTTTATAATCAATCAGGCTAGGAAGTTTAACACAAATTAACACCATGGCATATGCCCTACTTAAAAATCTTTCTACATACACAGATACAAGGAGGAAACTGTGAAACATGTTGCCTTTGAATTGAAAAAAACTCAGTTGAAACTAAATCTTGGATTCTCTGTATTTTCACTGTGAAACTTGTCACGGCACTTAGTACCTCTGAGCCACACTTTTTCAACTACATAGTGAGAAGACATGAAGCTGCTCCTTGGGGATTATATAAGGAGTAGCAAAATTAAAACAAAATCCTTAGTAAAGTAACTGGAAGGTATTATGCCCTGTGGGTGCTGAGGAGATAGCTCAGTGGAATAATTACTTTCCTGGCAACTGGCACGCAAAAGGGCCCGAGTTTGATCCTTGGTTCAACCAAAAAAATTATATATATATATATATATATATATATATATATATATATATATATATATATAGTACTCAATAAACAGCAGCTTTAATTAAATTAGGTTAAGCAAACATTAAGAATCATAGAAGTAGCAGTTTCAGAAAAATCAAATAAGCTAGAGCGTACTGTTTGAGCTGGCAGGAGTGCAGCGTCGCTGAGCCTGAGCAAAGGTCCCTCTACAGCCATGTTCGCAAAGGCCATCTCAGAGCAGACGGGCAAAGAGCTTCTCTACAAGTACATCCACACTAACTCGGCCATTGAGAACCACTTCCAGTATGCCCGGGTCAGCCCCAACATGAACTGGGTCCACCTAATGCAGGACAACTCCTGGACCAGGGAGCTGGGCCTCATCTGCAAGCTTGTCTTGTTCATGACCAGCATCTGTGACGAGTGTGTCCAGGAGCTCATCTACACAGGCATGCCTATCACCGAGGTCTTCAAGGAGGAGATGGGCATCGGGGATATCCTGGGCCTGCTGTGGTTCCAGAAGAGCCTGCCGAAGTACTCCTGCCAGTGCATTGAGATGTGCCTGATGGTGTCTGCTGACCATGGTCCCACAGTGTCTGGGGCCCACAACACCATCCTCTGCCCACTGAGCTGGGAAGGGCCTTCTCTGCAGCCTCACCTTGGGCCAGCTCATGATCGTGGATCACTTTGAGGGTGCCCTGGATGTGGCCACTAAGATGTTCAGCCTTCGACAGCAGCACGATCGCCATGGAATTCGTAAACAAGATAAAGGAGGGCAAGGTGATGATGGACATCGATCACCGTGTGAAATCGATCAACAATCTGGACATACATATGCACATCCTGAAGGACTGCTTGTGGCAGCACTTCCCCTCCATGCCACTAGTGGCCTACGCCGTGAACGTCGACGGCCTCATTTGGACTGGTGTTTGTTGCCACGATCAGGAGTTGTGACTCCTTCACTCGGGAGGAGGCAAAGACGCCTCAGTGGCATCTTTGTGCTAGGCAGCAGCATTGGCTTCATCGGGCAATACCTGGATCAGAAGAGGCTGAAGCTGAGCCTCTAACACCACCCATGGGACGACATTTCCTATGTCGTCACAGAGCACATGTGCATGTAGCTGGGCCCCGGGGCCTGGCAGTGGGGACAGCAGCTCCTGGAGCCAGCAAGCAGGCAGCTGGCCACTATGGGATGGCTCCCAAGGCCCAGGACCAAACCCAAGGTGAGCACCATGCAGTCTTACAGAGCAGTTTACACATTTTTTTGTAAGCATAGAAATCAAAATCAATCCAAAACATGCCGTTTGCCATGCTACCTGCTGTATTTATTCTATAGAAGCATCCACTTCCATTCTGTCTCAGGCGTTTTTCTGTCTTCCAGAGAAATGATGTCTGTTTCTTTTTCCTATCAGTGAAATTGCTTTTTTC
>PVJA010050922.1:0-13038 GCA_004027025.1 Myocastor coypus | reverse complement strand
AAGTAATGTGGATTTAGAAAGGTTAATGTTTAGTTGTTTGATCAATCTGATATACCTATCTGTATTAATCTAAACTGATCTGATGATGAAAATATGTAATATAACCATTGTTAAGTTTAAACAATAAAAGAATTGAAAAAAAAAACAATGCATGGAATGCAGAGCTAGATTGTTGAGATGAGCTTTAGGAGGCTTAGATTCAATAGCCTCCAACATCACAAGCTTTACTGGTGGCACACTGCAATTGCAAAACCTTTGACTGTGTATGTATCTGCTTCCTCTTAGTCCAAAGAGAAGTATATTCTTTCCTTTTTTTTTCTTTCTTTTTTCTATGCAACATCAATAGGGAGGTGGGTTATGCTCACACACTGCACTCTATAGAATGATTGTGAGGACAATATGCAATATGTCAACTTTCAAAGAAAAGAAGGGGGAAAGAAAAAAAATAGTAATGTGCATTTAGAAAGGTTAATGTTTAATTGTTTGATCAATCTTATATACCTGTATGTATTAATCTAAACTGATCTGATGATGAAAATATGTAACATAAGCACTGTTAAATTTAAACAAAAAAAATGAAAAAAAAAACAAAGTTGTCATAATCTTCATGAGTTGTCTGATGCTTTTGACACGCTCTAAAATTTGGAAATCTTTTTATGTGCAGTTGCATTGAATGTGGCTACCAATACCAGAAAAATCAACAAATCCACACTCCATTAATATTAACATAAAGTTTATGTTTATGTAGAACAATGGTGTGTGTGTATGTTATCCCATATGATGCTCAGATACACAGAAAATCTGTTAGATGGGACATAAATGTGGATAATAGTTCTGGTTTGACATTTTTGCCCATGTGCACACACACATGTGCCATTCATCATACCAAATGGGTAAACACAGGGCCCAGCGGGATGGCTCAGTGGTCTAAAGCCCCTGCTTGGGGAAGCTTGGGCGGCTTCAGGGACTGCGGTTCGATCCCCGGCCCCACATGCTGCGCTAGCCCTGACCTTGGGTGGGCTGAGACAGCCATAAAAATGAGTGAATAAACAAAGGTTCTGAAACAAGAATCAAAATAATAAATAAAAAAAAAAAAAAACAAATGGGTAAACACAAAGATTCCTTCCTGTATCCAGGTGCAGCTACTGAGATGCGCACCTCATTATCATGCTAAAGTAGAAATTTACCACAGAAAATTATGGGGTGGGTCTCCATAACCCAGTTATGCCCCTTATTAACCTAAGGTTTACTACTCATTATATACCAGTGTTCACAAAAACACTACTTAAAATACCTAAAAGAAGAAAACCTAAGTGTTGATCAACAAATGAGTAGATAGATTTCTGGGAAGATGGTAGACTGATGAACAGCAAAGAAAGAATCTGTCTGAGATTTGGTGTCCAGACACCAATGTAGCAGTTTGAGAAGATAGAGGGAGTTGGGTCCCTGGGGCCCAGAAGGGATCTGAAACAAGAATTGAAACCCATAGGCAGAGCAAAAGCAGAATTCAAAACACATCAGTGAATGGGAGCAGCAGACACAGCAGACCACAGTGGCTGGTGAGTTATTCAGGTTCAGACATCCTTCAGAAAAGGGCAACTGCCCAGGTATCATTTTGCAGAGGAATCAACTGCACTCAGAGCCCAAAGCAACTGCTAGTTCTATCTGCTGACTCCCAGTTTTAATTCAGGGACCTGGGTTTGAGCTTACAGGGAGCCAAGTACAAGCCGGCAGGAAGTACACAGACTGCTGAAGTTTGTATAAGTCTGTATAAGTTTCATGGCCAGAAACGAGCCTGAAATTCAGTATAACTAAAGATGAATGCTCACCAGGATTATCCACTAACTCACCATAAAGCTGCAACAGGTTTGCTGGAATTAACCCAGACCTAGACTCTGCTCTCATCTTGTAGTGGCAGCAGAGACTCCATTAATGTGGATTTTTTTCATTCTCTTTTTTCTTTTTATCTTTGTTACTTCTTCACTTTATTTTGCTTTGTATTTTATTGTTCTTATTTTTATATTAGTATGAACATGGTTTTTAGTTTTTTGTTGTTGCTGCTGCTGTGTTGTTGTTTTTAAATCTTCTGTCATTCTCTCCTGTCTTCACATTTCCCATGGTAGCCTGATGTGCCTTTGTCTCATAGCCTTGCTTCTAATCTTTTTCTTTTATTTGTCTTGTCTTTTCTAACACCTTTTAAATTTTAACTCCCTAAAGGTCAAATTGCCATATTGAGGGCATATTTACTGCATACAATTTTCTGGTTCACCTTAGATTTTGTTATATAACAACAAATCTAGTTCATACCATTAAAGTTGGAAAATTAATAGTTAACCTTGGTTTGTTATTTTCTTTATACTGTGTTTGATGCTACTGTTGTTGCTCAGTATCTCACTTTAGGCAAAGTGACATAATCATTCTAATCAGATGTTTTTCTTGTTATATCAAAACTGAGTTTGCCAAAGGATCATATGAAAGACTACAGATCAGTGCCAAAGAACCAGGGACTTAGGCCAAATATACAGCAACTTCTGATCCCCAACAAACTGAAGAGGTGGGATCTTGCAATGAAGACTCAAAACCCAGAAGTAACCAGAAGACACCTCTGAGAAATAGTCATTTTCTAATGGTTCTAAATACTAGCAATGAAACTACTCATTGGTAATTTATAGGCCTCATCCCAGGACTTTTTTTTTTTTTTTTTTTTTTTTTTTTTTTTTTTTTTTTTTTTTTTTTTTTTTTTTTTTTTTTTTTTTTTTTTTTTTTTTTTTTTTTTTTTTTTTTTTTTTTTTTTTTTTTTTTTTTTTTTTTTTTTTTAAAGAATTTTATTTATTTTATTTTTTTTCTTGTTTCAGAACTTTGTTGTTTGTTTATTTACTTTTTTTTTGGCTGGCTCAGCCTGCCCTAAGGGCAGAGCTGGTGCAGCATGTGGTGCCGGGGATTGAACTGCAGTCCCTGAAGCCGCCCAAGCTTTCCTAAGCAGGTGCTTTAGAGCACTGAGCCACCCTGCCAGGCCCTTGAATTCACTTTTGTAGTCCAGGCTGGTCTCAAACTCACACTGATCCTCCTTCCTCAGCCTCCCAAGTACTGGGGTTACAGGTGTGCGCCACCATGGCTGGCCCAGGAGTTAAATTTTTAAACACACAAACACAAAAAAAATGAGAAGACACTTAAACAAGATGCAACCCCAGGGTTGATGAGATAGGTCAGCAGACTTAAGTGCTTAGGCAAGTGCAAGACCTGAGGTTTGATCCCTGATAATACATAACATGTGGACCCTTCCCCAGGGTGTGCTGAGACAGCAATTGAGACTGGGTATGGTGGCATACATCTGTAATCCCAGCACTTCAGAGGCTGAAAAACAGGAAGGATTACTATGAGTCTGATCTGTATAGACACTGTAGACCCTGTACTAAATAAATACATTTAAAAAAAAAAAAGAAAGAAAAAGTAATCTTAGACTTGCAGCCTGCAAACACAAAACCAGTGAGCACTGAAGTGAACCTGTCTGAAAACCACTCAACTGGACTCTCTCAAATGGTTACAGCAGAAGTAACAAAACAGATAAAGGAGGCATTAGAATAAAATCAGAAATAATTTCTCAGATGACTACAAAAATGATGACCATAATGACATATAGTTGGTGATATAGAACTGGTACAGACTTAAAAAAAAAATTGAAAAGCTTAGGAAAATGATGACAGGCAGCATTCCTGACATAAAGAAGAAAAGTAATGCATGAAACAGATTCAATTAGATGTCCAAGAGATTAAAAATTGCATTAAAAGTATACACAGCAGCAAATATGAGGACAGAATATCAGATACAAAAGACAGAAGTGCTGTTAGCAATCACGAAAAGAAAGATTTCCCAAGAATAGCATGGAAACATGAGAAATCAATTCAGTACCTGCTAGAAGAAACAAAGAATAACAGATTGGGGCTTTTTGTTTTGTTTTGTTTTTGTACTGGAAATTGAACTCTGGACCTTGTGCTTGCCAGACAGGCACTTGTAACACTGAGCTATCTCCCCAGCCCCATAAGATTGATCAGAGTCAATGAAAAAGCAAGAGATAGCGTAAATCACAAAAGCATGTTCACAGATGTCACGGCAGAAAACTTTTCAAGCAGGGAAAAAGAATCTGATATATATTAGTGAATCATATAGAACTCCAATTAGCCACCATAAAAACTACAACAAGGCATGTAGTACGATTCCAGAAATTCACCATAAGACAATATAAAAAGTTGTTAGAGAAAAATATATCGCCTATTAAGGGTAGAGCATCACAATCACAACTGACTTCTCAATACAGACCCCAAGTCAAGGAGAGAATAAAGCATTTCAAGGCCTAAAATAAATTTTTTTTTTTTTAAAAAACCCTCCAACCACCAAACCAGTACTCCAACATGTTTTTTAGGGCATTCTAGAAAGAGGTAATAAGGATTGCAACTCCATGAACCCCAACAGAATAACTCCACCAAGTAAGTCAAACAATTAAACAGGTAGAGGGAAAGGGGATCAACAATAGTAAAAGAACATGACAAGGGTATTAGAAGCTATTAGAGGAAAGAAACATATCACCTATAAAGGAGATATATGTCAGTTATAATATCAGTGTTAATGGTTTCAATTCACAATAAAAGGAAACACATTGAAAGAATGGATCAAGAAAAAGAGCCAACAATATTGTGAATATAAGAAACACATTTAATGGAAAAAGAAGTTAATAGACTGAAAGTCAAAGAATAGAAAACAATACTCCATGTGACAGGAACCCAGAGAATAGCAGTGGTAGCTAATCTATTTGCAAACAAAGTGGATTTCAAGCTAAGACTGTTTAAGAGACAAGGTCACTGCATCCTTATAAAGAAAGAGATAGCAGTCATAAATATATATACAACAAATACTAATGCACTAAACATAAAACATAAAAAATCAAGTAAGTGCTAAACAATTGTATTGAAGGATCTTACTACTCAACTGGCACAAATAGATCAACTAAACAAAAACAACAATAAAATATTGGAACTGAACTAAACTTGTGAACACATTTAGTGCTATTTATAGTGTTGCCCCCTTTAACATCAAAATATATATTCCTTGGGGGCTTGGGAGTTAGCTCAGTTGTTTAAGCACCTGCACAGGCAAACCCAGTCAGGCGCTGGTGATTTTGTTTCAATTCCCAGCTCCACATGACTTACCAGACCCGCCCTTAAGGCAGCCTCAGCCAGAAAAAAAAAAAAAAAAAAAAAAAAAAAATCCTTCTCAACTTTTAGGGCAGGCGAAATAGTGAATTAAAGCACCTGTCAGCAGCACAGGGGCCACGGTCTTGATCCTTAGGCCTGCAGTGCCGGCTCCAACCCCAGGACGTGCTGAGATGGTAATTGAGACTGGATGTGTGGTAGGACACTCCTGTAATCCCAGCTCGTGTGTGTGTGTGTGTGTGTGTGTGTGTGTGTGTGTGTGTGTGTGTGTGTGCAGGGTCTCACTACACAGCTCTGACTCACAGTGATCCCCTTGTTTCCTGCCTCCCAAGTGCTGGGATTACAGGCAATCCCAGCACTTGGGAGGCTCCAAACAGAGCACTACGAGTCCGATCTAGTAGTGAGACTCTGAACACCCTGTAAACCAGTGGTTCTTAACCTTTCTAATGCTGTGACCCCGCAATACAGTTCCTCATGTTGCAGTGACCCCAAACCAAAAAATAATTTTGGTAGCTACTTCAAAACTGTAATTTTGCTACAATTATGATTCGGAATGGCTTTAGGCAACCCCTGTGTTTTGGTCATTCGACCCCCACTGAGAACCGCTGCTGTAAAACCTTCCCTAAAATTAAAAAAAAATTATATATATATATATATATATATATATATATATGTATATATATATATATATATATATATTCTTCACAGTGGCACATGGGACATTCTCCAAATAGAACACTCACCAGCTCAGAGAACATGCTTAGGTAAAGTCAAAAGAATTGAGGGCCAGGGAGATAGAAAAAAAAAAGAATTAAAATTATCCTGTGCATATTATCAGAGCATACAGCAATGAAATGGGAAATCAATGGCAAAAGAAACCACAAGAAATTCATAAAATCATGGAAATTAACACCCTCCTGAACACCAGTGGGTCACAGATTAAATTAAAGAAGAAATTATGCAGGGACTGGGTCCCATCCCTAGCATGCCATGCCAGCCCCATCCCTGGGGCACTCTGACACTGTTATTGAGACTGATGTAGTGGCACATGCTTGTAATCCCAGCACTTGGGAGACTGAAAACAGGAGAATCGCTATGAGTCCAGTCTGTGTAGGGAGACCCTGTAGACGCTGTACTAAAACATAAAAAAGATGAATAATCATAAATAAATAATAAAGAAGAAATTAGACAGTTTCTATAATTAAATGATAATGACAATACAGCATACCAGAATTATGGCACACAATGAAAGGTGTCCTATAAGAAGAATTTACAGCACTGAATACCCTTATTAGGAAAACAGAACAAGACCAAGCATCTTAACGATGAACTTCAAACTTCTAAAAAGAGATGAGCACAAAGCTTGTATGAGAAAAGAAATTATGAAGCTTAGAGCACAAATTAATGCAATGGAGACTAAGAAAATGCAAATTATCAAGGAATTGAAGGGTTGGAGCAAGACAAGGATGTCCACTATCACCACTCTTATTCTACATAGTTCTGGAAACATTAGCCAAAGAGATTAGAGTAGAAAAAAAATAAAAAGAATATAGGTAGGAAGAAGTTAAATTATCAGTATTTGCACACGACATGATAAAGCCATTGAAAACTGAAGTACTCTGAAAATGGAAACTGAAGAGCATATCCCTTCATGGGCTGGCAAGATAGCTCATTAGAATAAGTGCCTGCCTAGTTAAGTGCATGGACCTGGGTTTAATCCCCAGTATCACACGCTGCACTGGCCTCACCCTGGGTGCACTGAATTGGCCACCAACACCGGATGTAATTGGCCACCAACACACCTGTAATCTCAGTGCTGGGAAGGTTGAAAACAGAAGGATCACAATGAGTCCAAACCACAGATCCTGATTACATATATATATATATATATATATATATATATATATATATATATATTCCTTTTTCTTGGGTAGAAAGAACCAAAATAGTGAAAATGGCCATTCTCCCAAAATTGTTATATAGGTTTAATGAAATTTTAATCAAAATTCCAATAGTATATCTCACAGAATTAGAGAAGATAATCCTAAAATTCATTTGGAATCAGAAGAGACCTAGAATACAAAAGCCAGTTCTCGGCAAGAAAGTCAAGGCAGAAGGTATCACAATTGCAGACCTGAAATTATGCTATAAAGCTACTATGATTAAAAAAATCATGGTACTGGTATAAAAAATGAAAATAAACACCCAAGGACACTGGAACAGATTAGAAATGCTGAAACAACATTAGACATACCCAGCCAACTTACCTTTGACAAAGAATCCAAATACCTTCACTAAAAAGAAAGCTTTACTAAGTGGTTCTTGGAAATATAGCTTTTCATGTACTGAAGATTAAAACCAAGACCATAGATTTAACCATGCAATAAGCTAAACTCTAAATGTATCAAAGATCTAACTATTTAAACATAAACTTTAAATCTGCTGAAACACAGAATAAGTAAAACTCTTGGAGACACAGGTGTAGGCAAAGACTTTATTAATAAAACTCCAAACACAAAGAACTATCACAAAGAATGAACAACTGGAATCTCATCTTATTAAAAAGTTCCGCATACCAAGAGAAACTACCAACAAAGCAAAGAGACAATCCACAATGTGGGAAAAAATGTTTGTTAGCTATTTCTCTGTCAAAGGACTATTATTTATTTATTTATTTATTTGTTTGTTTTGTCTTTTTGAGACAGGGTCTCGCTATGCAGTTCAGGCTGACTTTGAGTTCACATTTGTAGCCCAGGTTGGTCTCGAACTCGAACTGATCCTCCTGCCTCAGCCTCCCAAGTGCTGAGATTACAGGTATACAGGACCATGCCCAGCCTATTTGCTTATTTATTTTTTTAATTTTTATTTATTTATTTTTTGGAACCAGGGATTGAACTCAGGACCCTGCACTTGCCAGGCAAGTGCTTATTCTACTGAGCTATCTCCCCAGCCCCTATTTATTTTATTTTAGGGAAGGGTCTACAGGGTGTTCAGGTTCTTACTACTAGATTGGGCTTATAGTGATCCACCTGTTTACAGCCTCCCAAGAGCTGGGATTATAGATGCATGCCACCATGCCCAGTCTGAATTGCCCTCTCAGAGTGTCCCAGGGGCAGGGCCAGCATGACAGGCCTGGGGATCAAACCCCTGACCACTGTGCCTGCTTGCAGGTGTTTAATCCACTGAGCTATTTGGCTGACCTTTACTATTTAGAATATATAAGGAACTCAAAAAATAAAAATAAAAAAATTAAAACCCCCTTCCAAAGCTGGGCATCTGAAATGAACTGCCAATTCTCATATAAACAAGTAGAAATGGTAAATAAATATAGGAAAAAAATGTTTAATTTTTTCATTATATCTGAGAGTGCACAGATATATTGTGCACTAAAACAATTTTTGGGAGGCCAGTGAGATAGCTCAGCAGACTCAAGCACAGGGACTGAGATTCAATCAGCAGCACTACATCCCAGGCATGCTGAACCAGCCACCAACACCACATCATTACATGAGTCTGAGCTGCACAGTAAGACCCTGGAACTACCAAATACATTTAAAAATTTTTTTGTTAGGATTTTTCAGGATGTAACTCAGTGACATAGCACCTGCTTGACAAGTTTGAGGACCTGAGTTTGATTTTTTTTTTTTTTTTTTTGTCTTTTTGAGACAGGGCCTCACTGTGCAGTTCAGGCTGGCCTTGAGCTCACTTTTGTAGCCCAGGATGTTTTGAACTCGCGCTGATCCTCCTGTCTCAGCCTCCCAAGTGCTGGGATTACAGGTGTGCACCACCACCATGCATGGCTTCTGAGTTCCATTTCTGATACAAAAAAATTGTGTTATGTGTTTATATGTTTACTTAATGTGTATTAATAACTGGTTAATGCACCTGTACTTGGTTCATTTAATAAAAAAATATTTTTGATCTCAACACTTTTATTTTTGGCAAGGTTTTTCTTTTTGGTTCTTTTTTGAGATTTTCGATGAAAAACCATTTATATAATTTTTCAGGATAGCCAAGCTCATTTAAAACATTATCAGATAAATTAGATGTGGTGCTGCTGCCTGTAATCCCAGCAGCACATGAGGCTGAGGTAGGAGGATTGTTTTGCACATGAGACCTGCCTAGGCTACACAATGAGTTCAAAGCCAGCCTTAACTACTTGGCAAGATTCTGTGTTAAAAAACCAAAGAACAACAAAACAAAAGAAAACACCAAAAGGGAGAAAAAGAGAGAGAGAGAGAGAGAGAGAGAGACAGACAGACAGACAGACAGACAGACAGACAGACACAGACAGAGAGACACAGAGAAGAGAGACAGAGACAGAGACAGACTTTTAGCTTACATGGGAATAAAAGCCTTTAAAGCCTAAAGTTTATACATGGCCTAGGTTAATATGTGTTTCTGTGTGTTATATTTTTAGTATTCACTATCTTCCAAAAGTTTTACTTAAATTGGCTTATAGGTAACAAATACTTGTGGCTCATACAGTTTAACATTAGGCTAATTTAAGTCACTTGGTGAGTTAAAATGTCTTTAAATTGGTGATGTCTTTCCAAATAGGTAACTAAGATAGTATCAAAAATTAGTCTGGAAAATGTTTATTATTGTCTGTATGCCATACTTAATAGGATTTCTTGCTCAAAAATTAGATATATGTATGTATGTATATATATATATATATATTTATATATATATATATATATATGTGTGTGTGTGTGTGTGTGTGTGTGTGTGTGTATTTTATATTGGTTTACTTAAAATAACTAATTTTGGCTATAATTAAAAAGCAAGTTTTATTTTCTTTTGAGAAAAGGTCTCACTATATAGTCCAGGCTGTCCTTCAACTCACTATGTAGCTTAGTCTGGACTGGAACTCACTGAAGTCATCCTACCTCAGCCTCTTGACTGCTGGGATAACAGGCATGTGCCACCACATCTGGCAAGTTTTTAATGCCTAAAACATTACAGTTTTCTAAAAATATTAATATCCTCTTGGCTAAACATATAGAAGTACATAGAAAAATAAAAGCTCTATATTTTACTAAAATATTGTCTTATGTTCTCATTGTTAGTTGTTGTTTTTTTTTTTTAATGGCCAGTTTAGCCTGCCTTGGGGTGGGAATGGTGTGGTCCCTGCAGCTGCCTAAGCTTGCCAAAACAGGTGCTTTAGACCACTGGGCCATCTTGCCAGCCCCTCATTGTTAGGTTTTTGATTACTAAAAAGTGACCTTTAAGATTAAAAGAGTATTTGTTAACCTGTAAAATTCTTGTAATAATGAGTTCATGACTGGTTAAATAATCATTGTCTAAGTTTATAGCAGAACATGTATTTGGGCATATATATTTGTATACATCTAAAACCAAGGTATTCTATGAGTGTCAGCTTTATTTATTTGATAGTTAAGTCTATGTAAGTTTAATACATAAAAAGTAAAAACTAAAACTAAGAACTCTCTTTTCTACAATATATATTTAGACTTTAAATGTATAAAATGCTCAAAATTTAACATGTCTTCAAATTTGTCCTGCCTGAGATTTAAAGTTGATTTACATCTATCTATTGGCTTTGAATAAGTAAGCACATTGCTATGGATAAATGAGATATACTTGTATATTGGATAATGTGTATTTGCAGTTGTTAACATTGTTTCCTAAACTTATCAGAACTTTACTTTTTTTTTCTTTGTTTTTAGTACACGGTCTGCAGGGTCTCATTACCTTGACAGGACTTATAGTGATTCTCCTGTTTTCAGCCTCCAAAGCGCTGGGATTACAGGCATGTGTCACCATACCCAGTTTCAACTGCTGTCTCAGCATATCCAAAGGGGAGGGGCCAGCACGGCTTGTGGTGCCAGGGATTGAACTCCTGCAGTTGTGTTCTGCCTAAGCAGGTGCTTTAGTCCACTGAGCTATTTGAATGGCCCCATTATTAGAACTCTAAAATGTCTAATTCTTGTCAGTGGAGGTATACACTATAAAATCTGATATAAAAGAATCTAAACTTTGCCTTAAGTATAAAAACTAAATAAATATATACAACAATTTCTATATAGTTGCAACACAAATTACTACTATATTAGGTGGTATGTTTGTGTTTCTCAAGTCTATAGACCGTCATGGAAGCTAACCAAAATCATCTCACACTGGGCTTCCAGCTAAAGTTGTTCATGTTCATAAACCTTTTATCCTCAAGACTGTGATCCAAGTACTTGTGATGAAATGTGCATACCAATCCAATATGAAACAGCTAGCCAGATTCCTGTGGTGGCCTTGACCGAGATTGGAGTGGGACTCCAGTCCTTGGCTGGGGTTCTTTTCCATTTAGTGGAGACGGATTCAGAGGGGCTCCAGACCAAAATTGTTGAGAACCAGACATACGATGAGCGACTAGAGATTAACGATTCTGAAGAGGTTACAACTATTTGTGCTCCAACCTCGGAACGCAAAGGACTTCTTCATTCTGCCTGTCTTCCTACAAAGACTATGGCTGATAACTGCAGTGATGAGTTTGAAGAGGAAAATAACAAGGAAAAGAAGAAGAGCTCTAGGTTGACACCACCGCGGGGCTTCAGTGAGAATGAGGAGGACAATGAGGATGATGATTCTTCAGAGACTGATTCCTCAGAGGAGGACAAGGAGGAGCAACATGGGGCCCCCCTGAAAGGGACCTATGATCCTGCAGATTATGAGCATTTGCCAGTTTCTGCTGAGATTAAGGAACTCTTCCAGTACATCAGTAGGTACACACCCCAGCTGATTGACCTGGACCACAAGCTGAAACCATTCATTCCTGATTTTATCCCAGTTGTTGGGGATATTGATGCCTTCTTGAAGGTCCCACGTCCTGACGGAAAGCCTGACAACCTTGGTCTGTTGGTACTGGATGAACCTTCTACCAAGCAGTCAGACCCAACAGTGCTTTCTCTCTGGTTGACAGAGAATTGCAAGCAGCACAACATCACACAACATATGAAAGTAAAAAGCCTGGAAGATGCAGAAAAGAATCCAAAAGCCATTGACATATGGATTGAGAGCATCTCTGAGTTACATCACTCTAAGCCACCTGCGACTGTGCACTACACCAGGCCCATGCCAGATATTGACACACTGATGCAGGAATGGTCTCCAGAGTTTGAAGAGCTTTTGGGCAAGGTGAGCCTGCCCACTGCAGAGATGGACTGCAGCCTGGCTGAGTACACTGACGTGATCTGCGCTATCTTGGACATTCCTGTCTACAAGAGTCGGGTTCAGTCCCTCCACCTGCTGTTTTCCCTCTACTCAGAATTCAAGAACTCACAGCACTTTAAAGCTCTGGCTGAAGGCAAGAAAGTATTCACCCCTCCATCCATCTCTACCTCCCAAGCTGGAGATGCAGAGACTCTAACCCTCAGCTGAGACCCAGAGCCTGTGGGGAGTCTGAGATGACAGATCCTTGCCAGCCGCTGGCGCCTGCCTGCCTGCCTCCTGTGCTGCAAGGCTGAACTGTGCTCTCCTGCACCCTCCCTCCAGAAAACACTTCACATTAGTTGGGCTCTGCCTGCCTCACTGCTTTAACAGGACGATTACACATCCACTCCATTGTGGGGATTTGAGTTAGAAGATTGAAGTTTTGAGATCCCACAGAGCACTGACTGGGAGGCAAACTTAAAAGGTTTTCTTTTGGGGTCAGGGATGGAATTATTATTTTTTCATTCATTTTCTTCCTTTTCTTTTTTCAGTCTATGTAATTCCTTGAACTGGTAATCCTTTAGTCTCAGCTTCAGCTTTTTAAAGTTAGTTGGCAACAATTTTACAAATAAAATGCTGTGCCAAAAAAAAAAAAAAAAAAAAA
>PVJA010050921.1:0-13070 GCA_004027025.1 Myocastor coypus | reverse complement strand
AAAAAAAAAAAAAAAGTAATGTGGATTTAGAAAGGTTAATGTTTAGTTGTTTGATCAATCTTATATAGCTATATGTATTAATCTAAACTGATCCGATGATGAAAATATGTAATATAACCATTGTTAAATTTAAACAATAAAAGAATTGGAAAAAAAATAAAAAAATAAAATAAAAAATAAAAATAAAATAAAAATAAAGACATAAAAAAAAAAAAACAAATTGATGTTAGAGTGTCTCAACAGATGATGAACAGGAGCAAGTTAGTCCTAACACCTTATGATTTGAAAATCTTAAATTCTCCTTTCTCCGTGCATGTGTATTGCTAGCCATCCGATCAGGCTTGTCCTACAATCTCATCTGCCCTTCCTGATGACTAGCAATTAGCAGACTGACTCCTTCACGGGTCTAGAATGATGGTCAATAGGCATTTTGAGAGACAGTTCCCTTATTCTTCAGGGCCATCCCTAACCATACTGTCAGAATCTCCAGGGAAGGGATCATGGATGCACCTTGGCAGGGTGACCACAGTCTCTGAATTCTTTGTGTGCTCCTTTTCAGGGCATAAGTACAGACCGAGATCAGTGAGCACTACTAGGGAAAGGATGAACAGGGTAGAGAAGGTGGGACCCTGGCCCTGTTGGCCATGTTGTGGGGTCATAATAAGATGGTACCCACTTTTCTGACTGTGGTAACAACTGTCTTTATATTCGCAAAAATTGATTCAGTCTCTAAATAACCAGATATAAAAACTACATTTTTATTTTGTCAAATCCTGTAGAGCTAAAACTAGTTCATATCATGGAGAGGACTACTGAAAAAAATCACACCCCAAAATCTTATTGTCATATCCATTCACCATTTTCAAAGAAACAGGAAACAGGTGGTTTGTTAGCTAAGGAGTCTATAGTCTTTCTAACTTTTGCCATATTGACTACTTTGTACAATTACTTCCTTTCAGAAATGAACAGGACTCCTACGGGTAAATGGGGCAATGTGCTCAACTTCAATTTCAGAGGGGAAAGAGAAGCTAGGGAGATTATGCTGCAAAGGCAAGCAAAATCACATCCAGGATTGGAGCCAGATTTATTTATATTGATGATCATTAGTTGGGACATTCCCAGAATATCAGGCCATAATCTCTGGTGCTCTAGGGCTTCTATTGGATAAAAAATCAGGAAGCATAAGGGCCAATTGGCTTGTTAATTGGGAACTGATTTATACAGTGCATATCATAATGATAAGCTATGCATCCCAATAATAACCCATTTTTTTTAGAGATCAGAAGCAACTGGAAGCTGGGTGTGGAGGTGCATACATGTAATCCTAGCACTTGGGAGGCCGAGGCTAGAGAACTGGTGTGAGTTGAAGACCAGCCTGGGCTACAAAAGTGAGCTCAAGGCAAGCCTGAACTACATAGTGAGACAATCTCAAAAAGACCGAAAAAAAAAAAGCAACTGGAGCATGAGCTATGATCTGGGAAACTAAGAAACAAGTATACTGGCTGAGGACACTGTTTTCTGTTACAATGCCACAGTCTGAAACAGAATCTCAAGGGATAGAATGGATGGCTGGGTTCTTGGAGTGGAAAAGCGTTCCTGGATCCTTCTCTGAAAAGGAGGTAGACTAGGTTAAGGATAATCATGTGGCTGCCAAGTTAGGCTATTTGGTTTTAAAAATATCAGAAGAGCATATTAACCTCAAATCCAAATTAAAATTTTAACAAACTTTTATTCCTAGAAGCAAAATTCAGTTTAATTCTTGTTTTACCTTCAGCTTAATTCTTGAAGTGTTACTCCATACATAATATTTTTGTTAACTATCATTCTTTCGATAGTATTTATTGTGTGTGTAATGGCTGATGCATTGTGTCAGCTTGAGAAATTTAGAAGTTTAAGCAACTCATCAGGGGGCCTAGGTCCTCACTTTGTAGAAATCCTGAGCCAATGGGAGAGGAGGGCACAGAAATGCTGAGAGTGGGCCCAACAGGATGGCTCAGTGGTCTATAGCGCCCACTTGGGGAAGCTTGGGTGGCTTCAGGGACCGCGGTTCAATCCCCGGCACCACATGCCACGCCAGCCCTGCCCTCTGGGTGGGCTGAGCTGGCCATAAAAATGAGTCAATAAACAAAGGTTCTGAAACAAGAATAAAAATAATAAATAAAATAAAAAATTCTTTAAAAAAAAGAAATGCTGAGAGTGCTCTCACCGCCCCGAGGGAGGACAGCCTGATAACAGCAAAGGCAGGAAAAGAGGCGCGCTCCTTCCCCTGCTGCACTTGCTGCCTCTGCTGTCTTCCGCTGCCTTGCACTGCTGCCCCTCTGCCGTGCCACCCTGCCAACTGATTATGGGCTGAAACCTCCACAAACTGAGGGCTAAATCAACCTTTCCTCCTTTCACTTTGGGTGTTAGGTATTTGGTCTCAGCAATGAGAAAAATAACTAACCAATATGTGTGTTCCATAGTCACTATATGTTTAACTAAATTGGCCAGAGGTCAGTTAACTCATTTAGCAAAGGGTCATTTTGTCTAATAAAAAATTTATTGAATTTACTAAACTTTCCCAAAGTATATTGTAAAAAATATTCCTTCTTACTAAGTGTATGCATCCATAAGAGCATTTTCAAGTTTATTGAATTTGAGGTAAAGGAAGTCAGTCCTGGAACTCAGTCTCACATTCTTATGAATATTTTCTGCTAGTCTGGTCTTAATAAGTATTGATGAGAGGAAGTGTCTTCAGTCTGTACTGCTGTTCCCTAGATAGTCTTGTGACTCACAATCCAAGCTTATTCTGTTCAGGGCCATTTTCTGTTCAAATGCCATTTTGTCAGATGCTTTATTGAATCAATCTGTTTAAAATATCCCACCATCATTCACTCAGGGTAGGGACCAGGATCCACACACAACTTCACTAACTTTTCTTTCTGGCTTGCTCTCTGTTACTTATTGCACACAGTATCAGAATTCTCTCACATTTACTTGGTGAGAAGAAATTAATTGAGGCATTTAGTTACTTCTGTAGACTACATTCACATTCGTTTTAGGTATTCCTACAATGACTATTACCCTAAGAGTGGTAGCTAGTTGTCTCAGTAGTTTCAGACTTTAGTTGCCAACCACTATAGAAGAGTATGCCTAATTTAAGATCACAAAACAGTCATAAGGAATGTAAAAATAGCTCACTGACAGTGTCACTTCTCCAAACTAGACCCCCACCGGGCCAAAAGAAAAAAGTCCCCAAGTAGATCTGCTGTTCACACCTGTAGGAGCGCAGTCTTCGAAGGAAGACAGCAGCTGCCCAACACAGCTCAACCTGCAGAGAGTTGATTCCATGAAAAACCACAAGAGAGACGTGCTGTGCAGGCCAGCACCACCTCCCCAAAGTCACCCTATCCCCCAGCTAGCCCTGGACCCCCTATTCAGAGACCTATACTTTCCCCTCAGCAGTGAGCCCCCCTCCCTACTTGAACTCCCCTAGGAAACATGCTCTTGCTCTTGGATGGCACCAATGGTCTTTTTGCCCTTGACCCAGTCACACTCGGTGTACACTAATGTCCTTGTACATTGCTTGAACTCTACCTGTCTCACTGGTCTCAACTGTGCCTTGGTTTTCCCTACCATCTGGTACAAGCCCAGGAGGTGGAGATCCTTTCCTGGAAGAGTCTGATTTCTCTCTGCAGACTGGACTCACTGTGATGACCTCTGAATCTGACCTTCAGCCCATTTTCACCAAGTCTTGCTTCTAAGCTTCCGTCTCTGATTCCAGTCAGATAAGTGTCATTTATATCAGGTTACCTCCTTGTGATTCTGTCACTTGTCTCTGTCACACCTCCCACACTCTAAGCAGCTTCCTAGACCCACCCTGAGTTGTGCTCCAAAAAGCCAGTACTGGTCACACTTGTCCCCACCTTGACTGACAGCTGCGCAGTTCCAAGATGCATGGCTTGGCCACCTGTTCACTCAGCCTCAAAGAACTGATTGAAGGTATCCCTTCTCTTTCTTGAGTCATCTCTGTTTGGTTGTTGTTTGGAACCCTTATAGGCAACTAATTTCCCTCCCTTCCTTCCTTGTCCTTGTGTTCTCAAATCTCTCTTAGCACCTTACCTTCAACATGAAGCCAAAACATGTCATCTATTTCTGCAACACAGTGCAGACACATTGTAAACTAAATAAGGCTTGCAGTGGTCCCTCCACAGCGCATCTGATTTTCAATTCTCTGAGACTTTGACAACTACTGTCACAGGCAGGGATCATGGACTGCAGTCTTGCATGCCCAGGCATCTTTTGCTCTCCACAGAATCCCCTCCCCTGTTGCACCTCCTGAAACCCTACTGAATTCCTTCTCACTTCCACACCCACAAATGCTCCCTCTCTGCCCCCTCTTGACTACCAAATCTGCCTTTGCCTTCACTGCCAATCCATTTTCCTCCAACCCTCTGCTGTATCCTCTTCTACTTGCCACTCTCCGTCCTCTGATTGGAGTCCCTCTGGCTACTGCTCCCCAGCCCCTACACCCCCACCCCCATCAGCTTCCCCATTCTCACTCTCAGCTCCCCCTTTTTCTCCTGGACAAACCTCATCCCACATTCTCCCACCCCCACCTCTCTTCCCATTCCCTCTCACACCCCGTGTGGACTCTGCTTGGTCCCCTCAACTCCTGCCCAACTCCCTCTCCGCAACATTGCTGGCCCAGAGGGCATTGTCCAGGCCCATATTCCCTTTTCCCTTACCAATCTTTTGAATTGCTCCATGCCTTGACTTTTTTCTCTCTGACCCTTGCTCTTATATCCAAGAGTTTCAATCCCTATCTCAAACCAGTGACCTCACTTGGGATGACATCAATGTCTTCCTCACTTCCACTCTTTCCTTGGAGGTGCAGGAGCAAATCTGGATCCTAGCCCAAGCATAAACCCATGACTGCCAGTGGACCAAGCCCCTATTGAGGGATGATATCACAGCAGTCCCCTGAGCCAGACCCTGTTGGGACTTTAACCAAAGAAATGAGGAAGGAACCTGCCTCACTAAAAGGACAAGGAGCTACATGATCACCTGCCTCTTAGAGGGATTTTTAAAAATCAGCCCAAGTTCATCTTTGTTTATAGCTGTATGATACTCCGTTGTATAGAAACAGGTAAATGGATGCATCTAGAGACCTTACTCCTGAGTGAAATAAATCAGACTTGCATGTGTAAACATCATATTGTCTCTGTAGTATAAGAAACTGAAGGAGTAAATAAGACCCTAAAGGTACAAATAGATATTGTGAAAGGGAAAGAAAATGTTCAAAAGAAAAGAATTGAGGGCCCGGCGGGATGGCTCAGTGGTCTAAAGCGCCTGCTTGGGAAAGCTTGGGCGGCTGCAGGGACCGCAGTTCGATCCCCGGCACCACATGCTGCGCCAGCCCTGCCCTCAGGGCGGGCTGAGCCGGCCATAAAAATAAGTGAATAAACAAACTAAAGGTTCTGAAAGAAGAAGAAAAAAAAAAAAAAAAAGAATTGAGATGGGGAAAAGGAGAAAAGGAAGGGAAAATATATGTGTACGCAGGCTAAGTAAGATAATTGTACTAATAATTTCTATTAGTTCACTGAAAGGAACAGTTAGTGCTTATATTGTTTGATCAGTCTTACACTCCTATATTTGATAATCTGAGCCACTACTTTGAAGATAACAGTGTGCAATATAGGCATTGTTAATTTCTTATCAACTTGTTCTGAAGTTCTGTATCATTTTTATTTTTTGAATTCCCTCTTTCTAAAAAAAAAAAAAAGTACCCCATACGCTGGCCAGTTGTGACAAATTTAAGAAGATTACTCAAAATAAAGGATGAAAACCTAGCCTAGACTGTCAGCTACCCTAAAAAAAATGCTATCCTCTATCTAGAAAGCCCGAAGGGACAAATGATTCTCAAAACGCATTTTATCACCCAATCAGCTCCTGACATTCATTTAAAAACTCCAAACAATTGAGACAGGCCCTCAGACCCCACAGAGGAATTCCATTCCCAGGCCTTCAAGTCTATAACAGTGGAGAAGAGGCTGCCTGTCAGGAGTACGTGTCTGACAGTTACCTGCCTCTACCTTAAGAAATCCAATACCCAAACAAGATGTCAACAAAACATCCAAGGTCATAAAGGGATCAGCCATCCCTTCAGGACCCTATTTTACATGTCAACAGTCAGGGCTGTTGGCAAAAGAGTGCCCCAACTCCAAACCCCCTCCCAAACCTTGTCCCATGTATGGCTCTCACTGGAAGTTGGGTTGTCCCATGGCAACCAGAATTGCTATGAGGGTCCCCTCCTAGGGTATCCCACAGGACAGCTCAGTTCTCTCTGAGCTGATCAGTTGGGTCTCTGATAGCTGACATGCCCCCAAATTCTCTGACACCCCTTATACCATCACAACTGGCCAAACCCAGCTCTGACCTAAACCCTCACCTTGGGAAGAGTGACAATCTACACAGACTCAAAGTGTGCTTTTCATATCTTTCACAACCATGCAGCAATATGGGCTTAAGGAGGATTTTTCACCACCAAGGGATCCCCTGTCATTAATTTACACCTAATAAAGTCACTCCTAGAGACAGGCCTCCTGCCCTGCCCTCACTGTAAGGGCACTGAAAATTCACAGATCCTGTAGCACAAGGAAACTTTCACATGCCAGACAGCTGAAGAGGCTGCTGCCTCTGCTCCCTCCTGTGAGGTGCTTCCACCGTCCGGACTCATCTGCATCTCTCCTCCCTCCACAGTAGCTTTCACATAGGCTACAAACTCCTCACCTGCTCTTTCCAGCTCCTCATTTCAGTTCCTTGCTGAAGGGTACACTCAACTATCATCTTTTGATCTGATTTCACCACCTCAATCTAGACAGTGGGTGGCATTTCCTGCCCAAATAACCCAAGAGGTCCCCAAGTCCCTTGGAGCAAACTGGAAACTCCACACCCTCTACAAACCCCAATTCTTGGGAAGGGTAGATAGAGCCAAAAACCTAATTACAGCACAACTTACAAAGCTATCTTTATAACTGAAAAGAGATTAAATGTCCCTGCTCTCTACTGCTCTCTTTCGACTTATGGTAACCCCCTTGAAGCCCACCAGCTACAGCTACAGACTCCTTCAAGCTGCTATAAGATTGCGCCTTTCTTCTGGGCTCAGGCAGTGCTCCAAAGCCCTCCTCTGGTAGACTTCTTCAAGGAGCCTACTGTGACTTCTCCTGCTGGTCCTGTGACTAACTTCACTGACTGCCTAGTTTACTCCATGTGTTGCTCTCTCCCCTTCCTCCTCACATTCATTCTCCTGGCTCTCATGCATGCTCGGGCACTATCCTCAATACCTCACCCCATCCTCTGCTGCCTCAGGCTCCACCAGAGCAATGGCTCACCTGAGGGAGTCTTCTCATCATCTTCTCCCTCCTGCTGATTGGGTACCTAATTGCCCTGCTGTGTCTTCTGTCCCCAGTCCCAGAATGACACACACCTCTGCCCCAACTGCCCAGAGTCCAGATTCAGCCCTTGGCCCAGACAGTGGCCCCGAGAACTATTGTCATACCTCAGTAAGACTGTAAACAGGGCCTATTCCCTACTAAACATCTCTAGCACAAGATTGCTGGATTTGCCTCTCTTCTTCTCACCCTTCCACCAAGAGCACATGTGTCCCTCCTCCACTTGGGCCATGGCTGAGTCTGTCTGGTTTCCCACTTTTGGAACACACACTTGGATCGCTGAAGCCTTCAGGGATGCCATGCACTCAGCACACCAAAACGTCATCACGTCACATGATCACAGGGATAAAAATCTTTTCACAGGCCACCCTATGCCTCCCCAAAAAGGGCTTCACAGGAGTACTGCTAGGAGACTTATGCCACTCTGAATCCAACTTACTCAAACTTCCACTAGCCCCATGGCCATAAAAACACAGCATTTGGGTCAGTCAGCTTCAGAACGCCAAGCATAGAAACAAACTTGTCAGCTGGGCGTGGTGGCTCACACCTGTAATCCCAGCACTTGGGAGACTGAGGCAGGAGGATTGGAGCGAGTTCGAGACCAGCCTGGGCTACAAAAGTGAGCGCAGGACCAGCCTGAACTGCATAGCGAGACCCTGTCTCAAAAAGACAAAAAAAAAAAAGAAAGAAAGAAACAAACTCGTGAACATAAACTCCTGGTTCTGCTCACCCTGCCAGATTACATATCTAAATTTCTGCAGTGGTATCCTCCAGCAGTAGACCCATAGTTGCTGGCCAAACACCCTGACTGGGACACTAGCCCTGTTCAATGCCTTCTACTGGCCAACCTAAAGAACTCCAAATGGCTTCTTATCAACACTGTAAGATTGAGCTTACTAAGAGAATAAAGCCCTAGGCACCACCCAAAACGACTGTCCAGGCTCCACTAAAGCTTTCATAGGGGCTATACTCACCACCAGCATGGGACAAAGGCAAAAAGAAGATTCTAAGATTTAAAAAATACCTTTGGGATCTGCTGACTGTGCAGAACCTCCACTTAGCTCTTTCTGCCCACAAACTGGACTGGAACATGTACCCTGGTATTTATGGTACCCCAAAATAGATACAGTCCCTGGGAAAACTGAGCATCCAACACCTATGCACATCCCTTTCAGATGACAGCCATGGCCCCAATAATCATACACCACTAGTGGGCCTTGGAATCTCCTCAGGCATGGTGATGGGAGTTGCAGGTGTTGCTGTCCTGACACAGCCCACCAGTATCTCTCAGAAGAAATATCTGAGGGGCTTAGAAAGACTTCCAACTCTGTACTGGCCTTACAAAAGGAAGTAGATTCTCTAGGCAGAGTGGCCCTCCAGAATTGCTGCTCCTTGGATCTATTCAGCGCAGAAAAGGAGGCACTTGCTTTTTCCTCAGACAGCAGTGCTGCTTCACACCGACAGGTCTGGTTTTATCCATCAGACAGTACAGTCTCCAGGACCAAGCTGTCAGGCTAGAAACACAGGCAAAGGGTGGCCTCACTATGGGTTGGAGTGGAGGCCTTTTCCAAACCATCCTGGCTTCCCATACTTGGGCTCTTGGTCCAAGTCTGTCTGCTGTTATTGTTTGGACCTTGTGTAATAAGACTGTTAACAGATTTCATTCAAGGATAGATCTGGTTCATAACATTCTCCTGATGGCCCATTACACAGCTGTCCTGCAGGAATCTCAAGCTGACTGGTAGTGAGAACCAAAGATCATCATGCTCCTAGCACTCCTTCGCTTTGCCCAGATCTGCTACCCTGTCTTATTGTGAACAGCTCAGGCCTTCTTCCCCCTCATTTTTTCCTCTCTTTTCTAGGATGCCCAAGCAGCCCCAGCCTCGCCTGAAGAAGTGCTGAGAAACTATAACCCTTACCCTTCTTCTTTTTCTATAACACAACAGATAGGAATGTCAAGTCTCTGAACTGGATTTCTGCCCAACTAGGAGAGAAAAATTCCCCAATCAAATCTGTTATTCACACCTGTAGGAGCACAGCATTCAACAGGAAGCCAGCAGCCGCCCCACAGAGGGCAACCTCCAGACAGTTGATTTCTCAAAAACCCACAAGAGACACGCTGTGCTGCCAGCACCACCTCCCCCAACCCAACATCACCCTGTCTATGGGCTGGACCTAGACCACCTACTCAGAGACCCAAACTTTTGCTCCCCCTTAACAATGCTCCCATCTCCTACCTAAAGTCTCCTACAAAACATGCTTTTACTGCTTGCTTGGAGCCAGTGACCTTTTTTCACCCTTGGCCCAACCACACTCAGTCTGCAATAAAGCCCTTGCACATTGCTCTTACTCTGCCCATCTTGATGGGCTCAACTGTGCCTCAGTTTACTCTAATAGACAGGAAAAGAATGCAAAGAAGTAGAACACAAATGGTGTATTTCAACTGGTGAATGAATAGGCAGTGCATGGTTTTGCTAAGACATCACAAAACATAGGAAAGAGGTTTCACATAGTTCATTTATATTTTATGAAGTCTGAAAATTTAATGGAAAATGTAGTCTTTTTGACATGCAATGAAACAAAACCCAATGTAGTGAACATTACTGAGACCCAACATTGAAGATGGATCTAAACAACTCAACTCACAGCTCCCAAGCAACACACAGGAGAGTTTAACTTGCCATTCTGTGAAGAAATAACTAAATATACTTGGAATGTGAAATATGATGCAAAACAAATGGCCTGGATAGTTTACAAATTTAGTTAAAAGAAAAGGTAAGAGAGACAGAGAGACAGACAGAGAGAGAGAGAAAGAGAGAGAGAGAGAGAGTTAGGATGTAGGAATATGCCTAAATTAGAGGAACAAAAAAAAGAGCATCTAAATCTTACTTTTTAAAAAATCTATATAATATACAAAATATATCTGGAAAACAGATTGTGTATAGTCTAGGGATTAGATGATGTTATAAAATTATTAACTTTCCTGAGTGTGGTAATGACTATAGGACTCTGTTGTAGAATACTCAGATTTAAGAAGTTGCCTTAACATAGCTAGGGAAGAGTATCATGAAGTTTGTGATTTATTGCAAAATAGGTTCAGTAAGCACATACAGTTCTATAAAACATACCACTATAGGGGCAAAATATTGACATTTTATCAACCTTCAATGTTGTTAAATCTAGACGGCAGATATTTGAATGATCTAAGTGCTTTTCCTAAATTTCTATAGGTTAGAAAATACAGATAATCAGAATTAAAAATGAAAATATTAAAGTATTTATGATAAAATTTCCTTTTAGAATTTGTTAAGATCATCTAAAGGTAGGATTCTCTTTATGAAAGATGTAGCTGAAAGGTTGGGTATTGAGCAAAACTCAAGAGTGAAGTTGCACTCTTTACAGATAATGCTATTAGCCCAATCCTAGATAAAATCCCAAGGACATAGTGGTAAATAGTCCTAAAATTAGTCTGAAAAATACCACTTATCTGTGTTTGTTAACATTATATATGTTGTCAGGATAATATATGGCTAATGGGCAGGATGCTAATGGCTTAAAGTGCTATATAAATGTTTAGTTCATAGAGGTCAGTATGCTCTCAGCTATTTTCAGTGTCATAGACAGCCAACTTTTCCATAAATGTTAGAAAGGAGTCAGATAAAATTCTGACAGCATGACATTCTTTGTAAGCAGAATGGCTATTCTATTATGTAAATAGGTGACATGAAGTAGTTGAATTTACCTGAGTAAGCGTGGTTCTCAATGAGATTGTGTCTTGGCATCTTTATAATATTGCATCAAGTGCAAAATCCTTTACAACAGATGCTACTCTTTTATAGCCCAGGCTGAGAAACAAATTTCCTGGCAACTGGTCTACCTGTGAAATATAAAAGTGAGATGTTAAGCTGAACAAATATCTGTCAGTGCTGCACATGGTAAAAAGAAATTACTCCCTTAATAGTTGTCACAGACATTAATTGCTATGCTACTCATCAATATGATTATAGATGAGTTACTTACTAATTTAGGGGCTTTGGTAATGAAAAGGTAAGGATAGCTGCATAATTTTAATGTAAATTAATGGATCAACTGCTTTTTATGTGCTACAGCCTAAGTTTGTCTGAAAAGTTTTAAGTTAAATGATTGATGTTAAATAATTTTAATTATCTGTGCTATTCACTTTACAATTAATATTGAATTACTCTGGGCTTTTGTTTCCTTTCTATTTCCTTTTATTCTATCAATTCTATGCTTTTTTTCACTTTTCCCTCTCACTTTATTTATTTATTTATTTATTTATTTATTTATTTTTTGATGGGACCAGGGTTTGAACTCACTACCTTGCACTTGCCCAGCAGGCACTTGTGCCTCGGAGCTATCTCCCCAGCCCCTTCCCTCTCACTTTAAATAACTGTTTTGAAAATCTATTATGCTAACCTATGATTCCACTGAGTCCTGGCAGCACAGACCAGCAGTCAGTCACTGTCCCCGTCTCATGTCCTGCAACCCAGGCCCTACCGGCAGCTTCACGTTTTACCAGAGCTTGCTGACAACCTCAATCCTTTCTTAAGTGCCTGCATGAGCCTGGTCTACTTTGACATCCACCCTGAGTATATGAAAAGGTTTTCAGGACAGTTAGGAAGGTAAAGCTAACATCTTAACTGGTTTTCTCTTGCTATTAACACAATATTACAGGGCAGATAAGTTATAAAGAAGAGATGTTAATCTTGGCTCACAGTTCTGGTCCAGAGTTGGAGCTTCTTGTGGTTATGCTGTCAGAGTCCAGAGGGTACAGTGACTTACATGTTGAGCAACAGGGACACAGATGTCCCTCATCTATAAAGCTACCAGCATTCAATTCTAGACCTTATCTAGTCTTAATCATCCACCAAAAGCCCCACCCCTAACACCACACAGTCTAATTAAATTTCCACCCACTATGCAGTTGCCCTTATAATAGGGACACAGTGGAAGGAATAAATCGTGTTCAAAGCATAGTAACCCAAGTCTCATGGCCACCTAAAATGAAGTATCACATTTCTATTTACCTTCATCTGGATATAGACCATCATCTTGCCCAGTCAGAGACCTGCTGCTGATGAGAGCTGCTGATGAGGACTGCCATGTTTTTAGTGTGAAAATCTGAAATGCAAGAAACAAATATTGTTCTTCAGCACCAAATAAAAACTCCGGACATCAAAGTAAAGTCAGTATCACTGCGCTGTCTTGAAAGGGGAAGCTCAGCCACAGCAGGCATGTCACAGTACAACAATCATGTTCTGCTCTTGTAGGAGCAAGTTTCCCATTAAAGACTTGGTAAGTTGTTGTCACTGAGGTGAAGGCCACCTGCAGGGAAACTTCAACAGGGCCACTCATTTGTTCTACAAGAATATGTTAAAAGTAGAAGCCAGTCTGTCATAGTGAGACTAGTTATTGCAAGTGAACACAATGACTGAGTCATCTGAGGAACATCTAAGATGGAAGCATGTTTCTCTTGATCAGTAGTGCAGGGGAAAAAGAGACTAACAGGAAAACAGATTCAGGAGAGCTGAAAAGCATATGTATGAGGAAATCAGGCAGAAAAGAGAGTACCCATACAGAAAAAAAGAGGTTTCTCCTCCTCTTCCTCCTCCTCCT
>PVJA010050920.1:5000-13075 GCA_004027025.1 Myocastor coypus | reverse complement strand
AAAAAAAAAAAAAAAAAAGTCAAGACATCACCAGGACCTACCAGATACACCCCTTTTGAAGTTCTATTTGGAAGACCCTGGCCCTTGACAAAGGGCTTCCAAGGGAACCTACATCAACTAGGAAATGTCTCTTTACAGGAACAACTTGTTCAATTAGAAAAAAATTCTCAGTTATATAAAATTATAGCAGAGAGAGCACTGCTACTCACCAACACCCCTGCCCACACCACAACCCAGGTGATATGGTCTGGGTTAAAGACTGAAGAAAGAACCCTTGTCTCTTATTTGGAAAGGTCCCTATTTAATAATTTTGACCACTCACTGAAGTAAAAGTGGTTGAGATCCAGCCCTGGAATTACCACTCCAGGATCAAGCAGGCTCATCCTTATGACAGCTGGAACACCTACCCTGATGAATCAAACTCCTTAAAGACTCACCCAATGCCCGTGTCTTGCCCCTTTGGAAGCTGACAGATAAATGCATGGCTGAAGTTTGATGGATGTTGTACACAGAAAAAACACATGTCCCCATGTACTATTATTCTGTTTGGTTTCTGGTCTGATTTGTCCTGTTGATCTTGATATTTGCTACCAGACTCTGAGCTCTGACCCCTAGAAGATTGGAGAATCCCTAAAAGTTTGCTTCTGTTCTGATATATGTTAGTGTAGCCACTGGATTGCCCACACTCAACTGTCTGAAATGACTCTGCCATGGATAATATATCTATACCTCCTAGGAATATATGAAAAGGGAGGATATTGGAAGTTTCATACATCACCAAGAGGCACTCCATATCTCCTCCACTGTATGAGGTGGGACCCTATAAAACTAGTGTGCCTTTACATTTTGATGCCTATTTCAATAATAAGACTAATAGGGGCTGGGGAGATAGCTCCGAGGCACAAGTGCCTGCTGGGCAAGTGCAAGGTCGTGAGTTTGAACCCTGGTCCCACAAAAAAAAAAAAAAAAAGACTAATAACTACTATACAGGATGCATAATAGTTGATTTGAATTGGGAATGGCTTACAACCAGAAATATATCTGCTAGAGTTGTCAGCCCTACCATCACATCCAGAGGCATAACCAAAGAGACTAGGCCTGTAACAATCTAAATACCTGGTATTGTGGGACTTGGAAATGTAATAATACATATTAGCCTAACAAAGACAGCCAATCATATATAAAATATGAATGGAAAAAAATCTCCGTACAAGGGAAAGCCACCTCTCACTGAAACTCTAGCTCCCTCAAATTGCCATAGGGCACCTGTTATCCTATCTAATATCATGTTTATAACCCTATTGATACCAACTGGACAGTGCGTTGCTTGTTAGCTGTTTGGGTGGATGGCACAAGTAAAGACCTTGCTATGTTAATTCAAATCCAGAAGACGTTTATCCCTAGTACCTAAGTCCCCATGTCTAATATGTCTTCACAAACCTCTCAGATCTCCTGCCAAAAATAATTCCTGGGATTCTACCCATTTTCCCCAGATCTGTTAAAATTGCTTAATCGGACCCGTACTGCCCAACAAAGTGACCCAACTTTGGAGGAAGATCGTTGGCTCTGTATGCCGCTTGTTGCTATCCTATTGGGCTTTGGAACTAGCCCCAAATGCCTCTAGGTTTAACACTACTCACTTGCTGGTCAACTTATTCTAAGCCTTCCCAGATCAAATAAGGGGAAGTTCCACTTGTTTCTTAGGATATGGGGCTCCCCAAATGTATCATCTGACTGCCTCTGTAACCCAACCCAACATCCCACTTCAGGCAGGTAATGGAACTATACCGGTGTGCTCTAAAGGAGTTATGATATATTTTCCTCACAAACCACAAGTCTTTGTGGGATGGTCTTTCTGATCCAGGACTTAAAACATCTGCCCGGGTGATTAAGACCTTCTTCCTCTCTCTGTGACCTGCTAAAAATGAGATCCTGTGTTTTTGCCCATCCTGGCCAGCATAGCAATAGCAGGAGACCTCATTATGAGTGTATTGGCTCCTGGGTTAGGACAAAATCAATATATGCAGTAAGTTACCCAAATAATAGGAGACTTTGAGGACGTTCAAAAAAATCTTTTTTATTTAAATCAGTTTCATTTAAGAATTTCCAACATTGACAACTCTTATAAAAAACATCCAAGCTCAGGACACAGAATTGCAGTAAATAGCATTCTTATGGGGAGCTAACAGACATGAGAACTTCTACCCTTCTGTGAGACAGCCGAGCTCACTGATGAACTTGGCTTCCATGTATTCCGGCAAAGCACAACACAAGCTCAGCCCATCTTCTCAACGCATCGACTTCAGTTCACATTACCACACTTACATATCAGTAACAGGGGAGAACCCACATCATACAGCATTCACAGCAGTTGATAAAGGGGCAGGGGAAGTACGAGTATCATTTCACTTAACACATTCAACTAATGAGGGTTGTCTAAGAACAAAACTTACATAAAGTCTTCCAACAGTTGTGGATGTCCCTTGAATGTCAAAAACATTCATACATTATGTGCTATCATTGCTCTCTGCACACTCTCTTCCTTAAACATTTGAAATGAGATGAACTGCAGAGATTTAATGAAGGCTTCATATTGTACTTTTGTATGTGAGGGGAGACAAGTGTCAAAAACAAAACTAAAAGAACCAAACACAGTGACATCATGATGTCCCAAAAACAAGACATTCCTAAGGAGGAAATCTATATGGTGGGGCTCAAATTAAAAGATGTAATTCTCATTAATGGTTTCCACTTTGAACATGCAAAGAATTCACTTAACAAGTCCAGGGATAAAATATTACGAGAGACTTTTTGATATTAATTGTAGAGTGTTGGTTTACCAACCAGGCAAACAGCAGTGCACTTTCAGCCACTCAATAGTTCAACCCTTTATGTAACAAAACTTACAAAATTCCTTTAGTTCTTTTTTTTTGTTTTTTCTAGAATTTTTATTTTATTTTATTTTATTATTTTTTTCTTGTTTCAGAACCTTTGTTTGTTTACTCATTTTTAATGGCTGGCTCAGCCCACCCTGAGGGCAGGGCTGGCACAGCATGTGGTGCCAGGGATCGAACCGCGGTCCCTGAAGCTGCCCAAGCTTCCCCAAGCAGGCGCTTTAGACCACTGAGCCATCCTACCGGGCCCTAGTTCTTTTTTCTAAAGAAAAATGTTGAAAATGCTGCTGAATATACTCCACACTGAATAAACCAATTTTGAAAATTCTTAGTACATATTTTACAATATACTTACCATGAGTTTAGAAAAATTCCCGCCATTCCATATCAACTAACCATAACCCACTGATGGTCTACATTCCCCAGCCAGAAGACTTAGAATCCACGCTTGAGCCAAAGCCTCCCTTAAAGCCACTGCCTGACCCTGCATTTGATGCTGAGCCCCGACCTATCACAGCACCAGAATTGCAGCCACTGTGAGAGTTATTTCCAGAACCAAAAGGCTGATTTGAATCTCTGCATGTCACCCTGGCTTTGGTTACTAGCCGATGGTCCCGACTGGTTCTGCTGACTGGCTAGCAGGCCCATCACACACCAACTGCTCTGCAGTGCAGCCTGGGTTGCAGCCGTCATTGCTGGATTAATGCTAAAAGCACCAAAATTCATCCCTTCACCCATGTCACTACCCTGATTATTTCCCAAGCCAGCTCTACCCTCTCTTCTTTCCAAATCAACCCTGATTCCCAAAGCCACTTGGATTACCACCATATCTTCCACTTCTTTCTGTTTATTGCTATTGTGCTCAGGATCAGCACTGGATATGTGCACACTGATTCCTTTAATGATTACGTCTTCTCAGGGGCCAAGGAAATAGTGCAGGGATCCCTTGATCTTACTGCGAAATGGTTCAACCCAGGGAACACGCAAAAAGTTGGGCGTGATGGCTCACGCCTGTAATCCCAGCACTCGGGAGGCTGAGGCAGGAGGATCGGTGCGAGTTCGAGACCATCCTGAGCTACAAAAGTGAGCTCAAGGCCAGCCTCAAATGCATAGCGAGACCCTGTCTCAAAAAGAAAAAAAAAAAAAAAAAAGAAAAGTTGGGCTAGGTGGTCGCCAGTCTGCCTGATGGGTGAGACTAACTCCATGCACATACAAACAATCCTTTGTTTATACTTCTACAAAGTTTGCATCCCACGCCACAAGGCTACCCAACAACCAATAGCTGGCCTGAACCAGACAGGATGTTTTTCTCAACAGGATGTTTCTCTCAGCGCTGGGGTAGCTTTCTGCTCCAGGCAGGGAGGCCCAATCCCACCTGCACACACTTGATCAAATTCCTGGCTTCCTGCGGCTCCCAACAAATAGCTCTGTAGAATAAGTGCTTGTTTGGCCTGAGTACAATCCCAGTCCTGAAAAACAAAACAAAGCAAAAGATTAAGTCTTCTCCACAAAGAGACTGGGCAACCTCATCATCTGCAAAGGCAAAAGCGCTGAATGCTTTGGGAATAAAGACCTCTACCACTTCTCCATACTGGCTGAAGAACTACCACAGCTCTTCAGCAGTTGTGTTGTCAGTACAATGACCAACTAATACCTTTCTGCTCCTCAATGGCTCATCTGGGCTTTGCTGGGAATTAGGAAGTTTGCAGTCACACCATCGTCCATCTATCATATGTCGCTGTGATGTGACTTTCACCTGGATTTCACATGCAGTAAAATGAACAAAGCCAAACACTTTTGAATGGCCAGTTTTAAGATCTTTCTTGACCTGCACCATAAGAACTTCTCTGAAGGTATTAAAATACTCTTTTAGATCCTGTTCAGTTGTTTTCCATGGATGACCCAATGCTATTAAATCTGATGTTTTCTGGATTGCTCTTTTCATTTTAACGGCTGATCAAGCATCTGTCTCATCCATTTTCCTTTTGTTATCTTTGGGATAGTTGACAACATATACCGGGTTTCCCCAGCCAGCATCTGGGGCATGTAGAATTTTTTCAACCAGGCAGATACCTCTCATACACTTGAGACACTGGATTTCTATAGTGCAGCCCACCCTGGAAACTGGTATTCCAATGGGTTCGTCATTCTCATATTCTGTTACCCGAATATATTCAGACATCTTTTATTTTCTCCAAGGCGGAGGCTGAAGCTGCTGCGTCTGTATTAGACTGTCCCCAGAGAGAACTGACACGGCCAGGGCATCTTGACCAGAAATGCCTGCGACTCACCTGCCAGGCTGCTGTTAGAAACCGCAACAGGGAAATAAACCCTGAGAGATGACAGAACAGCCCTGGTGCTACTTCATTCCCACAAAATGGCACTGAATGTTCAAAATTCTATTGACACGCTCCAATAAAATTTCCTTTTTTTTTTTTTTTTTTTTTGAGACAGGGTCTCATTGTGCAGTTCAGGCTGGCTTTGAGCTCACTTTTGTAGCCCAGGCTGGTCTTGAACTCACAATGATCCTCCTCCCTCAGCCTCCCAAATGCTGGGATTACAGGCGTGAGCCACCACACCCGGCTTAAAATTTACTTTTTAGCCATGATTGTTTTATGGAACAGAAGAGGCTTAGATCTCATAACCATTCAACAAAGGGGCACTTGCCTCTCCTTAGAAAGGGAATGCTGCTATTATGCAAACAAGTTTGGTATAATCAGAGAAAATGACAGCTCAGAAAAGACCTTGAGGGGCCCGGCGGGATGGCTCAGTGGTCTAAAGCGCCTGCTTGGGAAAGCTTGGGCGGCTTTGGGGACTGCAATTCAATTCTCGGCACCACAGGCTGCGCCAGCCCTGCCCTCAGAGCAGGCTGAGCCTGCCATAAAAATAAATAAATAAACAAACAAAAGTTCTGAAACAAGAAAAACAAAAACAAAACAAAACTTAAAAACAAGAGAAGAAAGATGAGGTCAAATGGAGGTCCTTTTCCTGATGGGAGAAGAGGAACTGCCCAAGACTGTACAGCATTTATTTATACATTGGGGAGGTTTATGTCAGTTTTAACCTCTCTGCCTAGCAACCAGCTTACAAGCTGGAACAGCTTGTTTACATGGCTGGAGGAGCTCCCCAAGTTCTAGGGCAGGCTTAGTCCTTGCCCCCATGTGCAACTCATTTCCAGCTTCAACCATTCCCATTCTAGCCACAAATGTAATCCTGCCTGCTAACTTGTTTTAAGGACCTTCTGCCCAGAAATGAAGTGACCAACACTACTTAATAAGAGTTCACCACACTTTTAAGCTTTTATACTTGTTGCTTGCAAAACCTGCATGAGCCAATCCCAAAGTGCGCTCTGGGCTGACACTTTTAAGCTTTTATACTTTTTGCTTGCAAAACCTGCATGAGCCAATCCCAAAGTGCGCTCTGGGCTGACGCTTTGGGAATGATCTGTATCAGCCTGCTGGCATAATAAAGTTGTTTGCCTTCTTACTCTTTGGTGTAGATTGTCACGATGACAGACAGCATCACCAGACCTGGCACAGGCCTACTTCCTATCCATCTTTATGGCTCTGGCACTGGTCCAAGACCTGTGGTGTTAGCTTGCTCAGGGCCTGCAATTCAGGGTTCTTCCATTGTTGCAGATATAGAAACTTAAATGACTCAAACAGAATGGGGGACTTACTGGCATGAAGGAAGGGCCACATCTGAGAGAGAATAGTTGGACTTGGGACATGAGTAGCAGTGGAATATTTTTTCCATAGCTACCGTCTGTGTCTTTTTGAACCTTCACCTTACTCTTTCCTCCAGATTAGCTTTTTCCACATAGTGGGACATGTGGCTGCTGTTTCCCACAGGTTACTTTATAGCTCCATGTAGTTCAGATCTTGTTTTCTCTCCACTCCTCACTTTTGTCTGCAGTGCTGGGCCTTACAGAACATATCATTGTCACCAAATGACCTTGGCCCTACACCCTGATCTCACAAAATGAGGGGAGTCAGCTTGATGGACAGTGAAGGAAGGTCCAGAAGACATTTCTACTAAGGGATGGCTATTGAGTACTATATAGGAAGCCAGGTATGGTGGTGCATAACTATAATCTCAGCACTTAGAAGGCTGAGACAGGAGGATTGTTGTGAGTTTTAGACCAACCTGAACTGAGATACATAGTAAATAGTGAGTTCAAGGCTAGCTTAAATTGCATAGTGAGACCCTATATCAAAAAATGTTGATGGGTTTTTCACCTCCACTTGATAAGAAAGGATGGAGAGGTCCCACCCCCATCTGCGTGCCTCCATGTCTGGCCCAGCCAACCCTTGCTCTGCTACTCCTAGCCCTTTAGTCAGCCTGGCCCTCAAGTGTACTATGTCTGGCTCTTCCAGGGTCCTTCTGTGAAGAAAGTGCTTCAACAGCTCCGGCTGGAGGCCGGGCTCAGCGTGTGAAGGTTTCCCAGGCAGCTGCAGACTTAACACGGTTCTGTCCGCAGAATGCTCAGCATGGTCCTCTGCTGACTGGAGTATCCCCAAATACAAATCCCTCAGACCACAGAAAGTTTGTTTCTTTTGTAGTGAAATGAATTTTTGAGAGTTTCCCAGACCACTTTTAACCAACAAGTGGCTGACTAATCAGCAAAAAGCAAATTGAAACCTGTACAAAAACTTTCCCTTTCTTTTTCTTTCTTTCTTTTTCTTTTTTTAATATTATGGCTGGCTCAGCTTGCCCTAGGGGTTGGGGCTGGCACAGTATGTGGTGCCCAGGATTGAACTATGGTCCCTGCGGCTGCCTAAGCAGGCACTTTAGATCACTGAGCCATCTCGCTGACCCCCAAACTTTCCCTTTCTTAACATGTGCCATAATATATAAACATTTACTTTTGTCAGTCCTTAATATTTACCTTTCTGAGTTTTCATTAGTTTTTATGAGGGTATTTTATATTCACTGGTGCCAATGTGCAATAAAATTATATATATTATATATTACATAATATTTAATATATATTGTATATAATATATATGGATGAACAGTAGAAAAGAATGGAAAACTCAACTAATTAAATATAATCAGAATTTCTATAATGAATGATAAAAATACTAGAAATAACCTAAGCGTCCCCAAAGAGAAACAGACTAATTAAATAATGTTGCTAGCTGTGATAGTCGACGGTTAATTGATTGTGTGAACCTGAAT
>PVJA010050919.1:0-12985 GCA_004027025.1 Myocastor coypus | reverse complement strand
CTCACAGTTACTGGAGGTTTCAAACCATATTCGGCTGGCTCCAAGGCTGAGTGGCACAGGGCAGAGAGTAGCAGTTCATGGCAGCAGAACAGCAACAATATGGTGACAGAGGCAACTGACCAACCAGGAGAGTAGACAGCAACAGTGTGAGTCTCTCTGTCTCTCTTTAAATTACACTAGGCTAGCCTGGCATGGTGGCACACGCCTGTAATCCCAGCACTTGGGAGGCTGAGGCAGGAGGATTGCTGCGAGTTCGAGACCAGCCTGGGTTACAAAAGTGAGCTCAAGGCCAGCCTGAACTGCACAGTGAGACCCTGTCTCAAAAGACAAAAATAAATAAATAAACAAATAACACTAGGCTTTCTGCTTCAGCCTATCTACCTCAGGCCACACTTATAATTCCTAGCAGTAATCAGACCATAATCTCATCAGTACTAAAAAATAATCCCAGTGAATCATGGATCAAGTCTCGAATTCTAGAAGTCCCTGCCCCATGACTCATGAGGCTTTGGGGGACAACTAGATATAAACCATAACAAGGCAAGTGCTCTACCACTGTGATAGATAGATAGATAGATAGATAGATAGATAGATAGATAGATAGATAGACAGACAGACATCCCACCCTTATGGTACCATCAGGAGGAAATGTGAGTGATTTGAAAATCTTTTACAAGTCAATTTGCCAGTGGATAAACAGGGTCAAGAGTTTGGCGGATTGAACCCAGGGCCTCATACACTATAAGCACATGTTGTATCACTGAACTAAATTCCCCAGCACACTTTTTTTAAACAACATTTAAAAATGTTTTTTTCTTTTGACAGTGTTGGGAATTGAACCCAAGGCCTCATTCATGCTAGGCAAGCCCTCTACCTTGGAGCACCTCCAGCCCAGCATTCTTTGATCCTTTGGTTTTTTTTCCAGAAATTCTAAGTATGTAAGACTATCCTTGTCATTCTTAGCTCAGCTAAATAGTTGCTTCTTCGAAAGGATTTCCCCAGCCCATGCAGCTAAGACGACCACCCATCTAGCGGTTGTGTCATTGTAGCCGTCTGTGCAACACTGATGTTCTTCTTGGTCATTTTTTACTACTTATCTCTCATTGCTACTCCTTGTTCCACATTAAGATGCTGGCTCTGTAAGAACAGAGATGTGGTCTGTCTTTATAGTACTCATCCTATGTACTAGATACTTGACAGAGAGATTCTATGAATCATCTCATTTAACCCTCATAGCCATAGCAATTTCTATTATCTTTCCATTTCACAGATGGTCAAACTGAGGCACAATCTGTCTGATGGCCAGTAAATGGCAGTTGGAAACTGACCACTTGCATGTATCAACTATAAACTCGATGCTCCTAATCTCCTCTCTTGAAATGAATGAGAAGTTTAAACATGCACACTTTTTGTGTTAAGACAGTACCTTGCTATTTAATCTGGGCTGGCCTTCAACTTGCTATTTGCCAAGGCTGGCCTTGAATTTGTGATCTTCGGCCTCTGAGTGCTGGGAATACACTATGCACTACATGCCCAGCTCCTATACACACCTTTTTTTTCTTCTTCTTCTTGTTTCAGAACCCTTATTTGTTTATTCACTCATTTCTATGGCCAGCTCAGCCTGTCCCGAGGGCAGGGCTGGTGCAGCATGTGGTGCAGGGGATCGAACCACGGTCCCCGAAGCCGCCCAAGCTTTCCCAAGCAGGCGCTTTAGACCACTGAGACATCCCGCTGGGCCCAATACACACCTTTTGATCAAGCAATTCTGCCTGTAGAAATTCCAGACAAGAACAAGAGACAGTTTATTTACTGCACACTGCTTAGAAAAGTAAATAATGTCAGTATGTTTAGGCAAGTCACCAGTTAGCCACAAGACTTAGGTTAACTTTTTGGTAAAACAGGGGACTCCGTTTCAGAGACTCTAAGGATTTATTGAGATAGTGTGCAGCCTGGCTCACCATTCAAGTCTGCTGTTGTTGCTGTGGCATTCACATTTCTAAAAAGATATGGAATGAACCAAACTGCCAATGTATCCTCTGGACAATGGGGTCACAGGGGAAGTTTCATCATGAAATTATGTGCTTTCCCTCCATCCTGTGCTAACTTTTCTGTTTGTTTTGTTTTGGAGGGATTTTTTTTTTTTTTTTTTGCACTTTTAAAAATGCAGCGCACATTTGCTAAAAATGTGTTACTAATGCTATAGTCATCAAAAATAAGGGTACTACTAATATTTTGAAAATAAAGGATTAACAACCTCTACCAAAAAAACTCACAAGTTGTTAATAGGAGTAAGTGGCTCATGCCCATATACAGCTAGATGGGGCATTCAGGCAGGAGATCACAAGTTCAAGGCCAACCTGGGAAGATTAAGAAGACCCTGTCTATGAAAAAAAGTAAAAAGGGCTAGGGATATATAGCTCAGTGGTAGAGTACTTGCTTAGCATGTAAGAGGCCCCGAATTGGTTCCCTAATACCACATAAAACTGAAGGAATTTAAACAGAGGAAAAAATAGAGAAATTTTAACTAATGGAAGAGTAATGGACAGAAGGTAATTTAGTATATCTCTCAAAATAAAAAACCTTCCTCCCCTTTTGTTCTATGTAACCATAAGATCTCCAACGTGGTTATAGGTTCTGCCCCATTGTAAGGCTTTAGGGCCAGCCAAATAGCTCAGTGGATTAAATCACATGCAAGCAGGTGCGGGCTAGGGGTTTAATCCCCAGGCCTCCTGTGTGGGGTCCACCCCTGGGACATGCTGAGACAGCAATTGAGACTGGGTATGGTAGCACCTGCCTATAATCCCAGCTCTTGGGAAGCTGTAAACAGGTGGATCACTACAAGTCCAATCTAATAGTGAGACCCTGAACACCCTGTAGACCCTCTCCCCCCCCAAAAAAAAATTCCATTGTACGGTCTTATGGCCACAGGGAAGTGGTTTTTGTTGTGTTTTGGGGAGGATCTGATTTGAGGCAAGGTCTTACTATGTAGTTCAGGCTGGCCTTGAACTCAGTAGGTAGCCCAGGCTGGTCTTGAAATTACAGCAATTCTCCTGCCTCAGCCTCTTTAGTGCTGAGATTTCAGCCATGTGCCACCACATCCAGCATGAAGATTCTTAATAAAAATATAAGTTTATGAAATTTGATATATGAATATGTTATATAAAAAAGCTTTTTAATAATCATATCTACCTTCTAAAGAGAAATAATCTTATCAAATGTATTACCCTTTTGACTGCTGATTGCTTTTTTTTTTTTTAGTTTATCCATTTATGTAAAGAACAACAAAAATAAAAGTGGGGGGTTGCTGTGTAGTAGCTCTGTACAACATAGCAAAAACTGGAATTCAGGACAAAATCTAGTGGTTATAAAAGAAAGGAAGACGAAGGAGCCATGAAGATGGCGAAAGTCTGCATTTTCTGTCCATGACCATTTCTGAGACCTCCAAATTATCAGCAATGCCAGCAATGCTTACAAATGCTTTTTGTGAGTTTAGTCTTCATTTGTGATGAAGACTAAGGATCCATTTTCAATTCTAAGATAACAAATTAAGAAACAGAAGCACATGCCTATAATCCCAGCACTCAAGAGGCTAAGGCAGGAGGACAGTGTTTTAGACCTTGTCCTATCCAAAACAAAAGAGAAGGGAGGGAGGGAGGGAAGAAAGGAGAGAGGGAGGTAGAACGGGAAGTTTCAGAGATGGTAGAGTATTTGCCTAGCAATGCAAAGCCTTGAGCTTGATTCCCCAGCTTCTCCAAAAAAGAGATGGCAGGAGACAACCAAGTGAGCAATGCACAGAATCTTAGGAAACCATGGATTGCTACAGAGCAGAAAACAAATGGTGGAACTGATCTGATATTGCTCTTAAAGCACTCAGATCAAAATCATAATACACTTTACCAAGTGAAGTTGGGACACTGACTAGTCCACACCCCTTGGAAGCTCTTTGCAATCTGTGCTGTGATTCCTACTCAGTTTAGGTTACATCTCTTTGAGAATCTGATGGAAGCTAGGATCTTTCTCTGCAGAAAACACCTATTCTCAAATGTTCTTTCAAGGAATTATGGAACTCTTAAAGGCTTTCTCTGGATTTATTATGGGTCCCCAGTCCAAGTTTAAGAACTCTTGCTCTAGAAACTGTAATGGTGATGATGGACGTTACTCGTTGGTGGTAATGGATATTTAATGGAAGTTTATGTGGAAGATACCAGAATACTACCACCATTCATTCATTTATAAACATCTGTTGAGGACCTAGTACACCAGATCCTGAAGGCACAAGATAAATGCAAGGTGATCTCTGTACAAATAGTTGCCAGGAAGGAAGCAAAAAAGAAAAAACACTGTGATTTGGTAGGACACATTCCACTGTGCATCTCAGGCTAGCCTCCTCCACAACTTCCTTTTTGGTTCCAGGGCTTACTAGATACAAATGGAACAAGACAGAAATGAATGGCACATCCATAGTGTAAGTAGGGAGGGCAGCAGCCAGGGGCCGGACACAGGTGCTGCTGTAAGTAGCCAGCCAGCTGCTCCTGTGGCCTTTTCTCTTCCACACGTTCTTACATTTTTTAAAAAAGGAACCTTGCGGCCTGGCAGGATGGCTCAGTGGTCTAAAGCGCTTGCTTAGAAAAGCTTGGGTGGCTTCAGGGACTGCAGTTTTATCCCTGGCACCACATGCTGCGCCAGCCCTGCCCTCGGGGCAGGCTGAGCCGGCCATAAAAATAAACAAACAAAAGTTCTGAAACAAGAAAAATAAAATAAAATTAAATTAAAAAATAAATAAATAAAAAGGAACCTTGAAAGAAAGAAAACCTCCAAACAAGAAGAAAAATTAAAAATCTCTTTTCATGAATAAAGATTAATCACAAACTTCCTTTTAAGTGTCACTTTAAGAAGGAATTTATTAATTTCACTTAATCCTCATAAACTTTATGAGTTTTATACCACTATCCCCATTTTACAAGTGAACAAAGTGAGGCTCAGAAAGGTTTACTTACCCAAGTGTTACCCAAAGTTACAAATCTCTCAAGGCAGAGAAATCAATCAACCTATCTAAAAAGTTATGTATGTTTGCATATATTTTATTTAAAAGTTTGGAAGGTGATCAAAATTACCAAAAAAGAGCTGGTGAGATATAGCTGGGCTGGCGAGATAGCTCAGCGGTCTAAAGTGCCTGCTTAAGCAACTGCAGAGACCACGGTTTGATCACCATTACCACATGCTGCACCAGCTCCACCCCCAGGGAAGGCTGAGCTGGCCATAATATAAATACATAAAGTTTAAAAAATTAAAGTAAAAAACAAAAAACCCTCAGAAGTCGTGGACAAGGCAAGTGAGGAGGTTTGCTTGTCTTTTTTTGTTTGTTTGTTTTGTCTTTTTGGGGCAGAGTCTCGCCATGCAGTTCAGGCTGGCCTTGAGCTCACTTTTGTAGCCAAGGCTGGTCTCAAATTCACATTGATCCTCCTGCGTCAGCCTCCCATGTGCTGGGATCACGGGCATGCACCACCACACCTGGCCTCTTTTTTTTTTTTTTTTTTTTTAATATCTTTTCATTCTATCTGAATGTTATTTTTGTGTACATGTGTTACTTTTCTAGCTTTTGTTAAATTAGGAAATCAGAGGATGTTGGCAGAACTTTGCTATAACTACAATAAATAACAGTGATATGAATAATACAACTATAAATTTGAAAATGAACCTTTAGTCTTACAATGACTGAAAAGGTATTCTGCCTTGAATATACCTTATAAAGATTATTTTTTAATAGTAATACTCAGGGGAAAATGTAGGTAACAATAGAAAAATGGTAAAGTGTATACGTGTGTGTGTGTGAGTGTGTGTGTTGTGTTTTACTTGGGACTAAACCCAACACCTCATATATACTAGGCAAGTGCTCTACCACTAGGCAACATGCCCAGTCTTTTTAAAAATTTTATTTTAAGCCAGGTATGGCTGTAATTCCAGTCACTTGTGGGGCTAAAGAAGAGGATCCTGAATTCAAGGTCAGCCTGGTTACAAAAAGCAAGTGTGTTTCAAAAATAATGTGGGGGGTGGGGCAGCTGAGGATACAGCTCAATGATAGAACACTCACCTAGATGCATAAGATCCTAGGTTCAGTCCCCTGTTCCAGAAAAAAAGCTTATTAATTTTAAAAAGTATACATGCCCATTGACTCAGTTATTTTACTTCCAAGAAAATCACTATGCAATGGGTATAAAAAAAGTTCCTTGAGGCAACCCACTTGGGTACCCTTCTGTCCCTCTTCCCAGGCAGAAGCTTTCTTTCTCTTAATAAATCTATTCTTCTCATTAAAAAAAAAAAGTTCCTTGACATGGTTCGTTTTAGCACTGTTTAAAAATAATGAGTGGCCGGGCGTGGTGGCGCACGCCTGTAATCCCAGCACTTGGGAGGCTGAGGCAGGAGGATTGGTGCGAGTTCGAGACCAGCCTGGGCTACTAAAGTGAGCTCAAGGCCAGCCTCAACTGCATACTGAGACCCTGTCTCAAAAAGACAAAAAAATTTAAAAAAAAAAATAAATAAATAAAATAAAAATAATGAGAAACTGAAAATTATACCCAAAGTCCACAATTATAGAACACCTAAATAAAATTTGGTACATGCATAGGATGAACTGTTAAGCAGTCACAATAAATGATATTATATAAAAGAATACCCAACATGAAAAAATCACCTCATTTTAATATCAAGGTATATATTTGGTATGAACTTATAATTATTTTGTATAGAAAAAAAGAATGGAGGCTAGGGAGATAGCTCAACAGTCTAAGCATATGCCTGGCAAGCACAATGACCCAGGTTCAATCCCTGGTACTACATTCTGCACTGATCCCAGTATGGGGCATTGTGCCGGTTACTGAAACCTAATGTGGTGGCACACACCTGTAATCTCGCTGCTGGTGAGGCTGAGACAAGATATTACTATGAGTCCAAGTTGTGTGGTAAGACTTTGTACCAAATAAATAAACAAAGATGAAAAATAAAAATAAAAGAAAAAAGAATGGAAAAAATAACAAGTGATATCTTAGAATGATGATAATATGATTTTTATTCTTTTTTATTTTTTATGTATTTAGCACAGGGTCTTACCACACAGATAAGACTCATAGTGATCCTCCTGTTTTCATCTCCCAACCATTGGGAGTACAGGTGTGCATCCCCACAGCCAGTCTCAGTTGCCCTATCAGTGCGTGGTGCCAGGGATTGAACCCCAGTCCCTGTGCTCTGCCTAAACAAGCACTTTAGTCTGCTGAGCTATCTGGCTGACCCTGTGATTTTTATTGTCATAATTTTTCAAAGCATTATTTTTATAATAAAAATAAGCATTACTTTTACAAGAAGAAAATTTAAAGTTATTTTTAAGTTCCTTTGAACAATACACACTAAGAACTACAAATATGTACACATTCTGACTTACAAATGAGAGACATTTATAGCAGAACTATTAATAATACAGAAGAAATGGAAACAAAACATCAAGTACATTGTCTGGCCATTAAAAACAGTCAAGAGAGACATGAAGAGTCTCACTGTTGCCAGAACCCACTCCTGCCCTCTACATCCAGAAGTAGTGCCCAGCTCATGGCTAGCACTGCAAAGGGCACACAAAACACAAACCACATAAAAACCTCAGTGAGAAGCAGGCAGAGAAGCCCACGAAGCTGAGCCTAAAAACTGGAGGTCTGCTGAGGTGCCTCAGCCATGATCCAATAAGCAAGAAGACGGGGAAGGAAAAAAAAAAAAAAAGGAGGAAGTAGGTCCTAAAAGAAAAGAAAATGAAAACAAGAAGAAAAGTTAGGATTTTTAGAAAAAAAATGTGATACAGAAGCAGGATTCTGACAAAATGCCCTAGCAGGCTCCAAGCTCCTGAACCAGGGGAGCTCCCCTTCCAGAAGCTTTGATGGGACATAACAAAGATGGAGAACCCAAAGCCCTCTTCTCAGTTGTTATGTCTAACCACATTGATCCCAGCAGCTTAATGATCATTTTATACACCCAGTGGATTTCAGCTATTAAATAAAAAAGATCAAGAAGAAAGATGCCACAATCACCTTGAAAGAGCCTGCGAGAGCCACTAGCCCAAGCCCAACTGGAAGAGACCTTGTTCGGTGTTCTTGCCCACTTGCCACATGACTGGCTTTCCCATTTGACCCCGATTTTAATCAGTGTTACCTGAGCATTGTTACCTGGTACTTGTAATCTCACTGGCTGACCATAGTTTCGTCCCACTTCATGCCCACCTAAACGAGTTTCCATGTGTTCTCCACCTTAGACTCACCTCACCACATGGTTTTCCTCTATAAAAGTCCCCCAAAGAGACAGTTTCCTGAGAACAACCCACTCAGGACCCCCCCCCCCCCGTCTCCCTCAGACAGGAGCTAACTTTCCACCCAATAAATCTATAGTGCTCATGAAAAAAGAATACCAGTCCCTAAAGGTTACTTTGAGCTCAGTATATATATGATCATTTACAACAGATTGTATTTATTATTAAATAGTTGCAAGAGGCTATTGCATCCACAGATGAAAATTCACAGGAAAAAAAAAAAAAAAAAGGAAAAATCCCAAGCCTAAACCAGAGAGGACTTTCAAAGACACATGACTGGCAAAAGATCAAAGGTTCTTCCCCTCCCCCGTAGGGAGGACAAAAGCTGCTGGCCAGAGATAAGAAGGCTCCCAAGATACTTTTGTCAATGTCTTAAAAGTCTTAAAGAGGAAACCAAAAAGAAAGAAGAGACACAAAGATAAATTTAACTGCATGGATTAGAAATAGCAGGGCAACCTGTTCACTCCAGATACAGAGGCTACAAGAAGCTGCCAGAATGCTCATTAACAGTCAGTGTGAGCTTGAAAGAGGAAAATTAGATGAGACAGCAACTGTGAGATTGCTTCACCCTATGAATCCCCTGAGTTGAGAACCCTGTAAAGTGTTAACAGTCAGAAGACTTTTGCATAGACTGCAGTTCCTGCATGGATTCAAAGAAGAGAATATGGGCCTGTGAGATGGCTTAGTGGTCTAAAGCGCCTGCAGGGGACCATGGATGGATCCTGGCACCACATGCTGTGCCAGCCCCACTCCCAGGGCAGGCTGAGCCAGCCATAACACAAATAAATGTGAGGATTAAAAAAATAAAATAATTTTTAAATCCCAGCAGTGGATGATGAATTTAAAAAATATATATCAAAGAAGAGAATACGAATGCAACAAAGTAATACCTGAATTATGATACCTACAATTCTTACACACTCAAATACAAACTCTGAATTTACAAATATCTGCTAGATAATTCCACCTCCATCAACTCAACTTTCACAGAAGACTGATTTTCTAAGTACTGTTCAGCATCCATTAGGTTTTGGCCATCTCCCAAGATATCTGTGTGACTAAGAGCATCCTGGAATTCTAACAGAACACTCTGTGAGGCAGAGACACGACCAGCTGATGGGGAAGACTGGAAGGTACATCTAAGAAAGCAAAGAGCAAATAATAAAAGTAATTAAAGAAACAAACCCTACAGGCTGTTGGACCCACCAGTCAAAACAGTCCTGCTTTTTGACTGAGCAGCTCTCAAAAGATCTTGAGGAGGAAATCCTAATATTTAGGAACTGCAAGAGGCCCAGATGACAGAGTGAGCACAAATCTCCCCTCCCCATCTCCTGCCGCTCTAATACAGAGAATAAGGAAATGAGCACTCACAGGGCAAGTACATCAGATGGCGTTCCAAGCATTTGCACAGTCTTTTTAAAAAAAAGTCAAGGCTTCTATTCCTTCACCAACAGAGAGAAGAAACTTGGAGTCTGCTTTTCACAATGCAAGAGATTGAACTCTGGGCCTTGTACATGCTAACCAAGTACCAGACCACTGAGCCACACTATATCCCATGTCCAGTCCCCACAAATCTGCAGTTTGAATGAAAGATCTTCAGTTTGATCCCCAGTGTGCTATGCCAGCCCCACCCCCAAGGAGTGCTGGGATGGTGACTGAGGCTGTGTGTGGAGATACACAACTGTAATCCCAGCACTTGGGAGGCTGAATACAGGAGGATCACTACAAGTCCAATCTGTGTAGTAAGACCTTATAGATCCTATATTAAATACATTAAAAAAAAAAAAAAAACCGATTTTCAAGAGTCCCAATTCTGCCGATGAAACTGAATTTGAAATTAACTGTATTTCATTTTTTAAATATTTATTTATTGTATTATGGCTGGCTCAGCCTGCCCTGGGGATGAGGCTGGCAGAGCATGTCATGCCAGGATCGAGCCGTGGTCCCTGAGGTTGCCTAAGCAAGTGCTTTAGACCACTGAGCCATCTTGCTGGCCCAGCTCTGCGTAATTTTTTTTTTTTTTTTTTTTTTTTTTTGGTACTGGGGATTGAACTCAGGTCCTTGCGTTGCCAGGCAAGCTGTTATTCTACTGAGCTATCTCCCCAGCCCCAACTATATTTCATTCTGATACACATTTTTAAAAAAATTCTTCAAATGGAAATATTTTCTAGAGGACATCCCATATTTGCAAGCTATTCTTAATTTGTCAAGTTTGTCAAACTTGTTTTTTATTGTTCCATCAGAGTAAACAATAACATTATAGAGACTGAACATATATTAGGGATTGGAGAGATTTGGGGGGAGAGACCTGGGAATCAAACTCAGCATCTCACGCTTTCCAGCCAGGTACTGCACCACTAAACTATATCCCTAGCCCCTGAGATTATAGATTGAACATGTATTAATACTATTACACCCACAAAATTGTCAGATTTTTTTTTTTTTTTTTTTTTTTTTTTTGTCTTTTTGAGACAGGGTCTCGCTATGCAGTTGAGGCTGGTCCTGCGCTCACTTTTGTAGCCCAGGCTGGTCTCGAACTCGCACCAATCCTCCTGCCTCAGCTTCCCAAGTGCTGGGATAACAGGCGTGAGCCACCACGCCCGGCTAAATTGTCAGATTTTTGAGGTAAGGGTTTGATTTGTAGTGCAGCCCAATGTTTTAGAAAAGGAACACAGAAATGATACAGAGGCAGGATTCTGACAAAAATGCCCTAGCAGGCTCCAAGCTCCTGAACCAGGGGAGCTCTCCTTCCAGAAGCTTTCATGGGACACAGCAGAGATGGAGAACCCAGAGCTTTCTTGTTCTCACAATAAAAGCCAGCCTGGCCTAAAACTCACTACATTTCTCTTGATTCAGCCCCCTCAGTTCCAGTTTTTATACAATCATTTGTTTAAAAAATAAGCCAGGTATGATAGCACATACCTGTAATCCCAACACTCAGGAGGCTGGGCAAGGGAGCCACCACAAGTTTTGAGACCAGCCTGGGGTATATTCAAATTTAAAATTAAGATTAAATTACTGGCGCATGCCTGTAATCCCAGCACTTGGGAGGCTGAGGCAGGAGAATCAGTGTGAGTTCAAGACCAGCCTGGGCTACAAAAGTGAGCTCAAGGCCAGCCTGAACTGCATAGCAAAACCCTGCCTCAAAAAGACAAAAAAAAAAAAAAAAAAGAAAGAAAGAAAAACAATAAATTACATATAGGGCTGGAGAGATAGCTCAGAGGTATAAACAGTTGGCAAGTGCATGGTCCTGAGTTCAATCCCAGGCCTCAGATTCCTAGGTGCACAGTGCCTATAATCCCAGCACCCAGGAGGCTGAGACAGGAGGATCACTGCTAATTCAAGACCAGTGTGGGGGCTACAAAAGTAAGCACAAGGCCAGCCTGAAATGCAGAGCGAGACCGTGTCTCAAAATAATTGCAGATAGGGGCCAGGGAACTAGCTCAGTAGAATAAGCATTTGCCTGGCAAGCACAAGGCCTGAGTTCAATCCCCAGTGCCCCCTGCAAAAAAATGCAAATAAATAACATAAGCTAGTTTTTATTTTTATCTAAACTTTCATGTCACTCCATTGCTTAAAAGTCTTCAATCCCCAGCATCATCACCAAAAAAAGCTAATACATTATGAATAATGCATAAAAACCCCAGTGCAGTGTTTAAGGAATTTCAGTTTAGTATTGATCTACTTGTAAAGATAAACTGTATTTTCCCTAAATTCATATTGTAAAGTCCTACCCCAGTACCTCAGAATGGGACTGCAATTATAGCCTCTTGAGGTGTTCAGTTCAGTCCCTATCCCACCCCCCCATACACATACACACATGTACAATATCATCTACATGGTCCCTATTATAGTGTGACAAGTATCCTTATAAAAAGGAGAGACAAGGCTAGGCCTGGTGGCGCATCCCTATTATTCCAGAACTTGGGAGGCTGTGGCAAGAGGATCTTTGGGAGTTCAAGGCGAGGCTGGGCTACATAATTAAGTTCTAGGTCAATCTGAACTACCAAGTAAGACTTTGTCCCCCCCCTCAAAAAAAAGGACAAGGACATGGTTATGGCGTGCCCATGTACAGACTGAACTGGCAGCCATTTGCAGTTAAGTAGAGAGGCCTCAGAAGAAATCAAAGCTGGCAATACTTTAATCTTGGACTTCTAGCCTCCAGAACAGTGAGAAAATAACATTGTTTAAGCCACCACTCTACCTGTGGCGCTGCACTACAGCAGCTGCTGCAAACCACCACCCCGCCGCTGTTCTCATCCTCCTATCCCAAACGCTCCAGGCTCTACTCTGGAAGATTACCAGTTAGCCCCACACCATCACTGACAAAATCTACTTCCATGGCTTTGTACATATTAGTTCCCCCACACAGAACAATTTTGGCTCATGCACCTAAAAAATTCTTCAATCCTTTGAAATTCAGTTCAAAAATCACCTCTCACTCTCTATACTGAGTTATCACTTCATTAATTGGACCAGTGGAAAATATTGTAGATTGGATCTTTACTAAGATTGTTAATTCCAACAATTTCCTACCCTAAGATATGACTGAAAGCACTTTAATAGACTCAACTGTCTAAATTAAATCTCTGTCTGACTAAAAAAGGAAAACTACTATCTTACATTAAACTCTAAAAATAG